>CM039674.1:154810837-154987485 GCA_022496015.1 Hordeum marinum
CCCCAACAGTGGCATCATGAGCTAGGTCTATGTGTAGATGAGATCTCGAGTAGAACACAAAGAGTTTGTGGGCGTTGATGCTTAGATTGCTTCCTCCCTTGGTCGTGTTTTGGTTCAACGGTATTGTGGGATGAAGCAGCCTAGACCAACATTACTCGTACGCTTACGAGAGACCGGTTCTCTCAACTGCAACTTGTTGCTAAGATGGCTAGCGGGTGTCAGTTTCTCCTACTTTAGTTGGACCGGATTCGATAAAGGCGGTCCTTGAGAAGGTTGAAAAGCAACTAATGTATCACCGTTGTGGTTTATGCGTAGGTGAGAATTGTTCTTGCTAGATACCCGTAGCAGCCACGTAAAACATGCAACAACAATTAGAGGACATCTAACTTGTTTTTGCAGGGTATGTTGTGATGTGATATGGCCAATTACATGATGTGATATATGTGATGTATGAGATGATCATGTGTTGTATAGAATATCACGACTTGCATGTCGACGAGTACGGCAACCGGCAGGAGCCGTAGGTTGTCTTTAATTATTGCATTACCCGCATCTCAATCATTAAGCATTATGTAATGCTTTACTTTATCGCTAAACAGTAGCAATAGTAGTACAATCATGATAGGCGCGACAACCCCGATGGTGACACGTTGATGAAGATTAAGATGTTGGAGATCATGGTGTCGTGCTGGTGACGATGGGGATCATGCCGGTGCTTTCAAGATGGAGATCAAAAGCACAAGTTCATGGCCATATCATGTCACTTATGGTTTGCTTGTGATGTTAATCCTTTTATGCACCTTGTTTTGCTTAGGACGACGATAGCATTATAAGGTGATCCCTCACTTAAATTTCAAGATGAATTGTGTTCTCCCCGAGTGTGCACTGTTGCGAAAGTTCGTTGTGTCGAGACACCACGTGATGATCGGGTGTGATAGACTCTACGTTCACATATACAACGGGTGCAAGACAATGTTGCACATGCAGAACACTCGGGTTAAACTTGAAGAGCCTAGCATGTACAGACATGGCCTCGGAACACAAGAGATCGAAAGGTCAAACATGAGTCATATAGTAGATATGATCAACATGATGATGTTCACCATTGAAACCACCTCAACTCACGTGATAATCGGACTTGAGTTGGTGGATTTGGATCATGTGACACTCAGATGACCTGAGGGATGTCAATTTGAGTGGAAGCTTTAGTAATTTGATTAACTAAAACTAATTATCTTGAACAATAGTCTAAGTAACCTTTGCATATTTATGTTGTAGATCAATGGCTCGCGTAGTAGCACCCCCGAATTTTAATGTGTTCCTAGAGAAAGCTAAGTTGAAAGATGATGGAAGTAACTTTGTTGACTGGGCCCGTAATCTGAGGATTATCCTCACGGCTTCCTAGAAATCATATGTCCTTGATGCACCACTTGGTGACCAACCAGAAGACATGTCATCCGAAGACGTTAAGAACGCTTGGGAGGCACGTTCTAGAGATTACTCAATAGTTCAGTGTGCAATATTGTATGGCTTAGAACTGGGACTTCAAAGACGTTTTGAACTTCATGGAGCATATGAGATGTTCCAGGAGTTGAAGTTTATCTTTCAGAAGAATGCCCGAATCGAGAGGTATGAGACCTCCGATAAGTTCTATGCTTGCAAGATGGAGGAGAACGGGTCCATCAGTGAACATATACTCAGAATGTCTGGGTATTCAACTCGTCTAGCGTAGTTGGGAATTGCCCTTCCGCCAGAGGCGATCACTGACAGAGTTCTTCAATCACTGCCACCTAGTTACAAGAGCTTTGTGATGAACTATAACATGCACGGGATGAACTAGTCAGTCGCCGAGCTGTTTGCGATGCTAAAAGTCGCTGAGTCTGAAATCCAGAAAGAACATCAAGTGTTGATGGTCAATAAAACCACTAGTTTCAAGAAGAATGGAAAGGGCAAAGGCAAGAAGGGTAAAACCAAGAAGGATGGCAAAGCAGTTGCTACTCCTATAAAGAAGCCCAAGCATGGACCCAAGCCAGAAACTGAGTGCTTTCATTGCAAGGGAACTGGTCACTGGAAGCGGAACTATCCCAAGTACCTGGCTGACAAGAAGGCGGCCAACGACAAACAAGGTATATATGATATACATCTTATTGATGTGTACCTTACTAGCTCTTGTTGTAGTGCCTGGGTATTTGATACCGGTTCGGTTGCTCACATTTGCAACTCAAAAGAGGAACTACGGAATAGACGAAGGCTGGCAAAGGATTAAGTGACGATGCGCGTGGGAAATGGTTCCAAGGTTGATGTGATCATCGTCGGCATGCTCTCTCTTCGATTACCATCGGGATTAGTGATGAACCTGAATAATTATTATTTAGTGCTTGCGTTAAGCATGAACATTATATCTGGATCTTGTTTACTGCGAGACGGTTACTCATTTAAATCAAAGAATAAAGGTTGTTCTATTTATATGATTAATATATTTTATGGTCATGCACCCAATGTGAGGGGTTTATTCATATTGAATCTTGATAGTGATGATACACATGTTCATAACATTGACGCCAAAAGATGTAGAGTTGATAATGATAGTACCGCTTTCTTGTGGCACTGCCGTTTAGGTCATATTGGTGTAAAACACATGAGGAAGCTCCATGCTGATGGACTTTTGGAGTCACTTGATTTTGAATCAGTTGACACATGTGAACCATGCCTCATGGGCAAGATGACTAAAACGCCGTTCTCTGGAACAATGGAACGGGCAAGTGACTTATTGGAAATCATACATACTGATGTGTGCGGTCCAATGAATGTTACAGCGCATGGTGGATATCGTTATTTCCTCACCTTCACTGATGACTTAAGTAGATATGGGTATGTTTACTTAATGAAACACAAGTCTGAGATGTTTGAAAAGTTCAAGCAATTTCAGAGTGAAGTTGAGAATCATCGTGACAAGAAGATTAAATTCCTGCGATATGATCGAGGAGGTGAATATCTGAGTTATGAGTTTGGTAGTCACTTGAGACAGTGTGGAATTGTTTCACAGTTGACACCGCCTGGAACACAACATCGTAATGGTGTGTCCGAACATCGTAATCGAACCTTATTAGATATGGTGCGTTCTATGATGTCTCTTGCTGATTTGCCATTATCGTTTTGGGGTTATGCATTAGAGATAGCTGCATTCACTTTAAATAGGGCACCATCAAAATCCATTGAGACGATGCCATATGAGCTATGGTTTGGCGAGAGGCCAAATTTTTCGTTTCTTAAAGTTTGGGGATGTGATGCTTATGTCAAAAAGCTTCAGCCTGAAAAGCTGGAACCCAAAGTGGAGAAATGCATCTTCATAGGATACTCAAAAGAGACAGTCGGGTATACCTTCTATCTCAGATCCGAAGGCAAAGTGTTTGTCGCTAAGAACGGAACATTTCTTGAGAAAGAGTTTCTCTCGAAAGAATTGAGTGGGAGGAAAATAGAGCTTGATGAGGTTATTGAACCTTTACTTCAACCAGAAAGTAGCGCAGCGCAGAAAGATGTTTATGTGGAACCTACAACGGTTAAAGAGGAAGTTAATGATGATGATCATGAAGCTTTGGATCAAGATGCTATTGAACCTCGTAGGTCGACAAGGCCGCGTACTACTCCTGAGTGGAACGGCAACCCTGTCTTGGAGGTCATGTTATTGGACAACAATGAACCTACGAGCTATGAAGGAGCAGTGATGGGCCCGGATTCCGAGAAATGGTTAGAGGCCATGAAATCCGAGATGGGATCCATGTATGAAAACAAAGTATGGACTTTGGAAGTATTACTTGAAGGGCAAAAGGCCATTGGGAACAAATGGATCTTTAACAAGAAGACAGACGCGGATAGTAATGTCACCGTCTATAAAGCTCGACTTGTGGCAAAGGGTTTTTCACAAGTTCAAGGAGTTGATTACGGTGAGACCTTCTCACCCGTAGCGATCCTTAAGTCTGTCAGAATCATGTTGGCAATAGCTGCTTATTTCGACTATGAAATTTGGCAGATGGATGTCAAACAACGTTCCTCAACGGTTTCCTTGAGGAAGAGTTGTATATGATGCAACCAGAAGGTTTTGTCGATCCAGAGAGTGCTAACAAAGCTTGCAAACTCCAGCAATCCATTTATGGGCTGGTGCAAGCATCTCGGAGTTGGAATAAGCGTTTTGATGAGGTGATCAAAGCGTTTGAGTTTATACAAGTTTATGGAGAAGCTTGTATTTACAAGAAAGTGAGTGGGAGCTCTATAGCGTTTCTAATATTATATGTGGATTACATATTGCTAATTGGAAACAATATAGAAATGCTGGAAAGCGTGAAGGAATATTTGAACAAGAGTTTTTCAGTGAAGGACCTAGGAGAAGCTGCTTTCATATTAGGCATTAAGATCTATAGAGATAGATCGAGACGCTTAATAGCACTTTCACAGAGCACATACCTTGATAAAGTTTTGAAGAAGTTCAAAATGGATCAGTCCAAGAAGGGGTTCTTGCCTGTGTTACAAGGTGTGAAGTTGAGTAAGACTCAATGCCCAGTGACTGCAGAAGATAGAGAAAAGATGAGTGTCATCCCCTATGCTTCAGCCATAGGCTCTATCATGTATGCAATGTTGTGCACAAGACCCGATGTGTATCAAATGTCGCAATGTAACTGGGTGACTATAAAGGTGCTCTCCAGGTATCTCCGAGGGTGTCTGTTGGGTTGGCATGGATCAATACTGGGATTTGTTACTCCGTGTGATGGAGAGGTATCTCAGGGCCCACTCAGTAATACAACATCACAATAAGCCTTGCAAGCAATGTGACTAATTTTTAGTCACGGGATCTTGTATTACGGAATGAGTAAAGAGACTTGTCGGTAACGAGGTTGAACTAGGTATGGAGATACTGACGATCGAATCTCGGGCAAGTAACATACCGAAGAACAAAGGTCATACGGGATTAACTAAATTCTTGACATAGAGGTTCGACCGATAAAGATCTTCATAGAATATGTAGGAACCAATATGGGCATCCAGGTCCCGCTATTGGTTATTTACTGTAGAGATGTCTCGGTCATGTCTACATAGTTATCGAACCCGCAGGGTCTGCACACTTAAGGTTTGGTGACGTTTCGGTAGTATACAGTTATGCATGGTGGTGACCGAAGGTTGTTCGTAGTTCCAGATGAGATCCCAGACGATACGAGGAGCTCCGGAATGGTCCGGAGGTAAAGATTCATATATAGGAAGTCCTGTTTTGGTCGCCGGAAAAGTTTCGGGCTCATCGGTAGTGTATCGGGAGTGCCGGTAGTGTACCGGGAGACCACCGGGAGGGGTATTTCGACCCAAGAGGCTTCATGGGCTGTGGGAGAGTGAATACCAGCCCTTTGTGGGCTGGTGGAAGTCCCACACAAGGCCCATGCGGCTAGGGAAAGAAAAGCCCAACGGGAAAAGTGGAAAAAGACAAAAAGGGGAGGAATCCTAGTCCTACTAGGATTGGAGGAGGAGTCCTCCTCTCCTCCCCACTTCGGCTGAACCAAAGGAGACTTAGCCCTTGCGCCAAGGCCTCTCCTCCCTCCCTCCTATATATACTGGTGGTTTTAGGGGGTTTGCACTAGATTTTCAGCCACGTGCTACCCGTTCCTCCAGTGCATAGTTTCTCCTCTAGATCGGATTTCTGCAGTGCTTAGGCGAAGCCCTGCCGAAATAGCTCCACCACCATCGCCGGAGCACCATCACTCTGCCGGAGAAATCTTCTACCTCTCCGCTCCCTCTTGATGGATCAAGAAGGCGGGGATCACCATCAAGTTGTACGTGTGCTGCGGAGGTGCCGTCCGTTTGGTGCTTGATCGAGACGGATCGTGATTGGATCGCGGGACGCTCGGCGATTTGGATCGCGAAGACATTCGACTACACCAACCGCATTTCTTAACGATTCCCACTTAGTGATCTACAAGGGTATGTAGATCCACTCTCCCTCTCGTAGATGCTCATCACCATGGATAGGTCTTGCGTGAACGTAGGAATTTTTTTGTTTCCCATGCGACGTTCCCCAACAAGGATTATGTCCAATTTTAATAGCACTTTCATTGTCGCAAAGTAATGGAACATTTTTAAAATTAATTCCATAATCCTTAAGCATTTGTGTCATCCATAGTAATTGCGCACAACAAGATCCAGCAGCAATATACTCACCTTCGTCGGTAGATAGAGATACCGAGTTTTGTTTCTTGGAGGACCAAGACACAAGAGATCTACCTAAAATTTGACAAGTACGCGAGGTGGATTTTCTATCAACGTTGTCACTGGCATAGTCCGAATCGGAATAGCCAACAAGATTAATAGAAGACCCTTGGGATACCAAATGCCAAAGTTTGGTGTTTGTATCAAGTACCTCACAATATGTTTCACAGCCAAAAGATGACACTCTTTAGGTGCAGCTTCATATCTAGCACACATGCAAACACTAAGCATAATGTCGGGATGAGATGCACACAGATATAACAATGAACCAATCATAGATCGATAAACCTTTTGATCAACCGGTTCATCCTCCCTGGTAAGGTCAACATGTCCATTAGTGGGCATAGGGGTTTTCATACCTTTGCAATCCTGCATGTTGAACTTCTTGATCAAGTCCTTGGTATACTTAGTTTGAGAGATGAAAGTTCCTTCTCTTGATTGCTTGATTTACAGCCCAAGAAACAATTTCATCTCACACATCATAGACATCTCATACTTCTCGAACATCAACCTTCCAAATCTTTCACTAAATTGAGGGTTAGTGGAGCCAAAGATAATATCATCCACATAGATTTGGCACACAAATAATTCTTCATTAACTCTCTTAGTGAACAAGGTTGCATCAATTTTACCAATTTCAAAACCTTTTTTGATGAGAAACTTCGTTAAGCATTTATACCAAGCACGAGGGGCTTGCTTAAGACCATAAAGAGCTTTGCAAAGCTTGTAAACATGATTAGGTTTCTTAGGATTCACAAAACCAGGTGGTTACTTAACATAAACTTCTTCTTCAGTTTCACCATTTAAAAATGCACTTTTGATGTCCATTTGATAAAGTGTGATATCATGGTGATTAGCATAAGCAAGAAGAATACGAATAAGTTCAAGTCTAGCGACAGGGGCATAAGTCTCGTCGTAGTCCATACCTTCGACTTGCGGATATCCTTGGGATACGAGACGAGCCTTGTTGGGAACGACTTGACCATCTTCCTCTTGTTTGTTTCGAAGCACCCATTTGGTTCCGATGATGTTGTGCTCATCTTCCGGCTTCTCCACGAGTGTCCACACTTCATTCCTCTCGAAGTTGTGTAGCTCTTCATGCATTGCATTCACCCAATCCGCGTCTTCAAGAGCGTGTTCTACCTTTAAAGGCTCAATGCTAGAGATGAAAGAATAATGCTCACAAAAGTTAGCTAGACGGGTTTTAGAGCGAGTGATTCTCCCTATTTGTATATCACCAAAGATTTGGTTTAGGGGATGGTTCTTGGTCACTTGAGCTCGACCTCGGGTCAGCTTCCGATTGTTGGATGGTGGAGCTTCTTCTTCTTCATAATCATCTCGTTCATCTTTGTTGTTGTTGAAGGTGTCGTTCCCTTGAGGTGGTGGTGAAGGTGATTGTGGTGTATCTTCATGATGCACTTCTTCCTCTTCATCATCTCATCGTGTACCGCTCGTGGATGCCTCCATGTCATGTTGAGGTTCACCTTGACGTGAAATGGGGGCTTCCACTTGAGTTGATGAAGTACTTTCCTTCACCTCCATGGGACGAATCTTACCGATGGGTAGATCTAGAATGGCTTCCGAAGGATCCTTATCACCTACATCATTTGGCAATTGTTCGACTTGCGAACCATTAGATTCATCAAACTTCACATCTACCGTCTCTTCAACTTTCCGAGTGAAGTTGTTGTAGACACGGTAAGTGTGAGAGTTCGATCCGAAACCAAGTAGGAATCCTTCATGAGATTTAGGATCAAATTTAGTATGACGATGCTTCTCAAGAATGTAGCACTTTGAGCCAAATACCCGAAAGTACCCGACTTGGGGTTTGTTACCGGTGAACAGCTCGTATGCTGTTTTACCGAGAAGCTTGTGCAAGTAAAGTCGGTTTGTGGCATGACATGTTGTTTCAACGGCTTCTGCCCAAAAGTGTCTTGGCGTCTTGTATTCGTCAAGCATCGTTCTTGCCATCTCAATGAGCATCCGGTTCTTCCTCTCAACAACTCCATTTTGTTGAGGTGTGTACATAGCCGAGAACTCATGTGAGACACCTTCTTCGTCAAGAAAGGTATCCACATGGGTGTTCTTGAACTCCGATCCGTTATCGCTCTGAACCTTCTTGATCTTCACTTCAAACCGATTTTGCACTTTGCGAGCGAAGTTCTTGAAGATCTTTTGAACTTGCGACTTATCATCAAGGAAGAATACCCATGTCAATCTGGAAAAATCATCAACTATAACTAGACCATAGGAATTTCCGCCGAGACTCTTGTAAGCATTGGGACCAAAAAGATCCATATGAAGTAACTCGAGTGGTCTCCTAGTAGTCATGATATTTTTAACAGGATGACTTCCACCTACTTGCTTTCCAGCTTGACAAGCACTACAAAGTCTATCTTTGTCAAAGATAACATCTGTAACTCCAAGTATGTGATCACCTTTGATTAGCTTATCTAGATTTCGCATGCCTACATGTCCAAGTCTTCTATGCCAAAGCCAACCTTTAGAAGATTTTGCAATTAAACAAGTGCGAGGCTTGGATATTTTAGTGAAATCAACAATGTATAGATCACCCCTACGGAAACCGGTAAAGACCATTTTATGATTATCTTTACGAGACACTTGGCAATCTACTTTCGTTAATAAAACATTGAAACCGAAGTCGGCAAGTCTAGATACGGAAAGAAGATTGTAGCCAAGAGATTCAACAAGCATAACATTTTGAATAGAGCTATCATGGGATATGGCCACCTTACCAAGGCCAAGTACCTTACCCTTAGAGTTGTCTCAAAGGGTCACGTACATGACCTTACCATCGAGGACCTTCGTTAGGCATGATCTCTTGGAACATGTGTTTATCACCAGTCATATGATCCGTACATCCGCTGTCAAGAATCCACTCTTTTCCTCCAGACATGTAATCCTTAAAGTTTGCCATGAGGCTCAGATTCTTCATGATATTCTCGTGCTCAATGTCAAACAACTCATCTTCTTCATAATAGCCATGTTCCACATTGTCATCATCAAGTGGGAAATCCTCTTCATAAAGAACAAGAGATTCGTTAGAATAGTGATCATGACAATGTTCAAGTTTATGAATGCGAATGGCTTCAAACATAATGTTGTTGATAGTGGTGTCATCTCCTTTAGCACGCATAAGATCACGAAGCTCGAAAAGGCAATTATCGAAATTTGGATCACTAGGCTTCATTTTCTAAAAAGCAATGGTTTTATGAAGAATTTCATCGAGATTTCCTAAGGAAAGATTTGGATATCGTTTTTCCAAATCAGTCCATAAGTTATAGGCACATGCAAAGTTCTTCATTTGAGAAAGCACGAATCTTGGTAAACCTCTAACAATAAGATTGACAGTTCTTAGGTTACCAAGCATGTTAATTTCCTCTCCGTGCATGGGATGCAATTCATTAATAGGGAGTACATAGGGATTTTAATTATATTTAGTCAAATGGAATCTATGAAATATATCAATCATGGCATTCTTCCAATGACTATAGTACTCTCCATCAAGAATGGGCACTCTACAACTCAAACTCTCTACTCTAGACACATCCATCTTCCTCCATCGTGATTAAACCGAAACAATGGAGTCCAAAGCTCTGATACCACTTGTAGGATCGAGAGAGGGGTGTCTAGAGGGGGGTGAATGGACCACTAGCAGAAATTTAAAACCTAACCTTTTCCCACGTTAATTGGTTGGTAGATTTTAACTATTTTAGCAAGTCTAGCAAGTCTAACAGCCCTACACATGCATGTCTACAAGTATGGCAGTGGAAAGTAAAGACATTGCACATATAAGTAAAGAAATGGGGTAGGAAGATCAAACTCAATAGGAGACACACGGATTTTCCCATGGTTCCGATAGGTGGTGCTATCGTACTTCCACGTTCATGGAGTCTTCAACCCACGGAGGGTAACGGTTGCGAGAGTCCACGAAGAAACAACCTTAACTATTCCATGTGACTTCCATCCATGAAGGACTAGCCTCACTATGGGTAGATCTTCACGAAGTAGGCGATCTCCTTGCCCTTACAAACTTCTTGGTTTACTCCACAACACGAAGTAGGAGGCTCCCAAGTGACACCTAACCAATCTAGAAGGCACCACCCTCCAAAAAGTAATAGGCTCGGTAGTGACGATGAACTCCTTGCTCTTGTGCTTCAAGATGGTAGACTCCTCAACACACAATCACTCTCTCACAGATTTGGCTTGGTAGAAGAGATGGGATTGGTGGAAAGCAACTTGGGGAGGCTAGAAATCAAGATCCATATGGTTGGAGTGGAAGATCTTGAGCTCAACACAAGGGTAGGTGGTTCTCTCTCAGAAAACTGAGTAGGATAGGTATGGAATAGTTCTGAGTTCTTCTCTTTCGAGTGGGTGGTGGTGAAGGGGTATATATAGGCATCCCCAAAAATCCAACCATTACACACAAATGACCAACTCGGTGAAACCGATGTATAAATCTCGGTGGTACCAAAGTGACCAAAAGTGGCAACTTTTGAATCTCGGAGGGACCGATATACAATTCTCGGTTGCACCGACAAGGTGACCAACGGTCAGATTTGCCAATCTCGGTGACGCCGATTCACCATTTTCGGACGGACCGAAAATGAGAACTTGCGTAACAGAATCTTGGCAACCCAACTCGATGGCACCGAGTGCAGTGTCGGCTGCACCTAAGTGTTAGGGGTTGGTTGAGTCTATCTAGGGTTTAGAATCGGTGGCACCGGGATAGGAATGTTGATTGCACCGATTTTGCATATTTGGCTTTGGACAAACTTTGGTGGGAGAGTTTGTGGATGTTTTGGTGACTGTCACTTGTGCACGTTTGAGCATATTGTCCATCATCAAAACTTTACCCCCTTTTAATAGTATTGGCTTTCCTATGGACTCGAATTGATTTCTCACAAATATAAAATGTAGAGTCCTCTTGCTTGAAGCTTGGCCAACCTATTTACTTGCATCTTGGGGTAATTCCACAATCTCCTCAATCCTTTTGCCAACTCAACTCTCCATCGACTATTATCTGAAATATACTAGATAGAGGTGTTAGTCCAAGAGACAATGTATGTTGTCATGAATTATCGAAACCACCAAGGGAGCATGTTGTGCTTTAAGTCTCTCATTTCACCGTTTGTACAAAATAAGGTGATCCCAGAAATGAATGAGAGCGTGTGCCTCCCACATATAGATTATGAGATTGGTGACACCTTATTTCAGGCTGGACATCCCAAAGCGACATGCTTGGTTTCCATTTTCTTATTTTGATAGCACAATTGGGATATTCCACGGGAGGATAGCATGCAAGCGGTCAAGCATTTCTTCGAGTCGGGTTATATGTAGAGGGGATTAATGACACTTTCATCGTTTTGGATTCCTAAAGTGGAAAAATCAATGCATATTAAGGAATTAAGTCCCATCAGTCTTTGTAATGTCATGTAAAAAATTATTTCCATACGCCTTGCCAATCGGGTGTAATCTACGCTAGATGGTATGAGCTCACTACTTAGAGTGCCTTTGTTCCTGGCCGATTAATTACTAAGGGTCAACTCTCTTGGTGGATTTTTTGGGATTTTAGAATAAGCTGCCCCTACCCAGCTTATTCTAGAAGTCCAACCAAAAATATTTTTAAAAGCCTATTAGTAAAGTCTTAATTAGTAGGCTTTAAATAAATAAATTTGAGTGGACTCTTGGGGAACGTTGCATGGGAAACAAAAAAATTCCTACACACACGCAAGGTCTATCCATGGTGATGAGCATCTACGAGATGGAGAGTGGATCTACATACCCTTGTAGATCGCTAAGCGGGAAGCGTTAAGAAACGCGGTTGGTGTAGTCCAACGTCTTCGCGATCCAAATCGCCGAGCATCCCGCAATCTCATCACGATCCATCCCGCGATCCAATCACGATCCGTCCCGCGAACTCATCATGATCCGTCCCGCGATCTCATCACGATCCATCTTGCGATCTTGATCACGGTCCTTCCGATCTAGCGCCGAACGGACGACACCTCCGCGTTCAGCACACGTACAGCTCGATGATGATCTCCGCCTTCTTGATCCAACAATAGGGAGCGGAGAGGTAGATGATTTCTCCGGCAGTGCGACGGCGTTGCGGCGATGGTGGTGGAGCTATTCTAGCAGGGCTTTGCCTAAGCACCGATGAAAACCGATCTAGAGGAGAAACTGCGATCTAGAGGAGAGGTAGCACGTGGCTATTAGGGTTAACGTTTTCCTCTACATCCTCTAGTATATATAGGAGGGAGGGAGGGGAGGACAGCCTCAAACCCTCAAGGTTTGGTCGAAATTGGAGGTGGAGGAGTCCTACTTCAATCCTATTAGGAGTAGGATTCCTCCTTTCCACTTGGAAACTCTTTCCACCTCTCCACCTTTGGATTTTTTTCCTTCTCAAACCACTCCAGCCGCATGGGCCCTTAGAGGAGACTTCGGCCAGCCTACCAGGGGCTGGTTTACCTCCTCCCACAGCCCATGTAGCCTCTTGGGTCGAAATAACTCTCCCGATGGTCCCCCGGTACACTACCGGCACTCTAGGTACACTACCAATGAGCCCGAAACTTTTCCGGCGACCAAAACAAGACTTCCTATATATCAATCTTTACCTCTGGACCATTCTGGAGCTCCTCGTGACGTCCGGGATCTCATCCGGGACTCCTAACAACCTTAGGTCACCACCATACATAACTCTATACTACCTAAATGTCACCGAACCTTAAGTGTGCAGACCCTGCGGGTTCGAGAACTATGTAGACATGACCGAGACACCTCTACAGTCAATAAACAATAACGGAACCTAGATGCCCATATTGGTTCCTACATATTCTACGAAGATCTTTATCAGTCGGACCTCTATGTCAAGGATTCAGTTAATCCCGTATGATGTTCACTTTGTTCTTCGGTATGTTACTGGCCCGAGATTCGATTGTCGGTATCTCCATACCTAGTTCAACCTCGTTGCCGGCAAGTCTCTTTACTCGTTCCGTAATACAAGATCCCGTGACTAACACTTAGTCACATTGCTTGCAAGGCTTATTGTGAAGTTGTATTACCGAGTGGGCCCTGAGATACCTCTCCGTCACACGGAGTAACAAATCCCAGTCTTGATCCATGCCAACCCAACAGACACCCTTGGAGATACTTGTAGAGCACCTTTATAGTCACCCGGTTACGTTGCAATATTTGATACACACAAGGTACTCCTCCGGTGGCAGTGAGTTGCATGATCTCATGGTCATAGGAACAAATACTTGACATGCAGAAACAGTAGCAATAAATTGACACGATCATATGCTATGTTTGTAGTTTGGGTCTTGTCCATGACATCGTTCTCCTAATGACGTGATCATGTTATTAAATGAAATATCATGTCCATGACTAGGAAACCATAGCCATCTTTGATCAACGAGCTAGTCTATTAGAGGCATACTAGGGACATGGGGTTGTCTATGTATCCACACATGTATCTGAGTTTCCGATCAACACAATTATAGCATGGATAATAAACGATTATCATGAACAAGGAAATATGATAATAACCAATTTATTGTTGCGTCTAGGGCATATTTCCAACAGTCTCCCACTTGCACTAGAGTCAATAATCTAGTTCACATCACCATGTGATTCGCATTGTTATGAATCTAACACCCAATGAGTTCTGGGGCTCGATCATGCTTTGCATGTGAGAGAGGTCTTATAGTCAACGGGTCTGTGACATTTAGGTCCGTGTGTACTTTGCAAATCTCTATGTCAAACTGTAAGCACTGCTACCACACTCCACTTGGAGCTATTCCAAATGGCATCTCTACTATACATATCTGGATTGCTACTAAGTCATTCGGATTGGTGTCAAAGCTTTCATCGACATAACTCTTTACGACGAACTCTTTCTTACCTCCATAATCGAGACACATTTCCGTAGTCTTTTAGTTACTAAGGATGATCTTGACCGCTGTCTAGTGATCCAATCCTGGATCACTCTTGTACCCCTTGACGGACTCATGGCAAGGCACACACAGGTGCGGTACACAGCATGGCATACTATATAGAGCCTATGGCTAAGGCATAGGGGACGACATTCGTCCTTTCTCTTTCTTTTGCCGTGGTCGAGCTTTGAGTCTCACTCAACTTCACACCTTACAAAGCAGGCGAGAACACTTCTCTCTGACTAATCCATTTTGAACTCTTTCAAAATCTTGTGAAGGTATGTACTCATTCAAAGTCTCATCAAGCATCTTGATCTATCTCTATAGATCTTGATGCTCAACAATTAGGTAGCTTTATCCAGGTCTTTCTTTGAAAAACTCTTTTCAAACAACCGTTTATGCTTTCCAGAAATTCTACATCATTTCCGATCAACAATATGTCCTCCACATATGCTTACCAGAAACTCTATAGTGCTCCCACTCACTTTATTGTAAATACGAGTTTCTCATAAACTTTGATCACCTCATCAAACTATATAGTCCAACTCCGAGATGCTTGCTTCAGTTCATAGAAGGATCACTGAAGCTTGCACACCTTTTAGTATCCTTAGGACTGACAAAACCTTCTGGTTGTATCTCATACAACCTTTCCTTAAGGAAGGAAATGATGTTTTGACATCCATCTGCCAGATTTCATAATTGAAAAATGCAGCAACTGCTAACATAATTCCAACAGACTTTAGCATCGCTACGAGTGAGAAAGTCTCATCGCAGTTAACTCCTTGAACTTGTTGGAAACTTCTTTGCGACAAGTCGAGCTTTATAAATGGTGACATTTACCATCAACGTGTGTCTTCATCTCAAAGGTCCATTTGTAATTGACGACCTGCCGTCCAACGAGCAAGTCTACCAAAGTCTATACTTGGTTTTCATACATGGATCCTTTCTCGGATTTCATGGCCTCAAACCATTTGTCAGAATCCGGGCCCATCATCGCTTCTCCATATCTCGTAGGTTCATCATTGTCCAACAACATGACCTCCAAGACAGGGTTTTCGTACCACTCAGGAGCAGTACGCATCCTTGTCGACCTACGAGGTTCGATAGTAACTTGATCCAAAGCTTCATGATCATCATCATTTACTTCCTCTTCAACTAGCGTAGGTTCCACAGAAACATCTTTCTGCGCTGCGCTACTCTTTGGTTGAAACAAAGGTTCAACAACCCCATCAAGTTCCATCTTCCTCCCACTCAATTCTTTTGACAGAAACTTTTTCTCGGGAAAGGACCCGTTTTAGCAACAAACACTTTATGCTTGGATCTGAGATAGAAGGTTCACCCAACTGTTCTTATGGTAATCTATGAAGATGCATTTGTCCGCTTTGGGTTTTAGCTCATTAGGTGAAAACATTTTTCCACACAAGCGTCGCAGCCCCAAACATTAAGAAATGATAGCTTAGGTTTCTATCAAACCATAATTCACACAGTGTCACCTCAACGGATTTAGATGGTGCCCTATCTAAAGTGAATGTAGTTGTCTCTAATGCATAACCCCAAAACTATAGTAGAAAAACGATAAGAGACATCATAGCCCGCACCATATCCAATAGAGCACGACTATGATGTTCAGACACACCATCACACTATGGTGTTCCAGGTGGCATGAGTTGTGAAACAACTTTCACATTGTCTAAAGTTGTATGCCAAACTCATAACTCAGATATTCACCTTCACGATCATTTCGCAGACATTTTTATCTTCTTGTCACGATGATCTTAAACTTCACTCTGAATTTGCTTGAACTTTTCAAACGATTCAGACTTGTGTTTCATTAAGTAAACATATACTATCTCTACTCAAATCATCAGTGAAGGTAAGAAAATAACGATATCCACCACACGCTACAAAACTCATTGGATTGCATACATCAACATGTATCATTTCCAATAAATCACTTGCCCGCTCCATCAATCCAGAAAACGGGGTCCTTAGTCATCTTGCCCAAGAGGCATGGTTCGCATGTCTCAACCGATTCGAAATCGAATGAGTGCAAAGATCCATCAACATGGAGTTTCTTCATGCGCTTTATACCAATATGACATTTAGCGGTAGTGCCACAAGTATGTGGTACTATCATTATTAACTTTGTATCTTTTTGCATCAATGTTATGAACATGTGTATTACTATGATCAAGATTGAACAAACCATTCTCACTCGGTGCATGACCATTGAAGGTATTATTCATGTAAACAAAATAAAAATTATTCTCTAACTTAAATGAATAACTGTGTTGCAATAAACACGATCTAATCACGTTCATGCTCAACGCAAAACACCAAATAACATTTATTTAGGTTCGTCACTAATCCCGAAGGTAGAGAGAGCATGCGATGTCGATCACATCAACCTTGGAAACATTTCCAACACACATCGTCACCTCACCCTTAGCTAGTCTCTGTTTATGCTGTAGCTTTTATTTCAAGTTACTAACATTTAGCAACCGAACCGTTATCCAATACCCAGGTGCTACTAGGAGTACTAGCAAGGTACACATTAATAACACATATATCAAATATACTTCTGTCGACGTTGCCAGCCTTCTTATCTACCAAGTATCTAGGGTTGTTCCGCTTCAGCAACTGCTCTCCTCATAATCGAAGCACTTAGTCTCGGGTTTGGGTTCAACTTTGGGTTGCTTCACTGGAGCAGCAACTGACTTGCCATCCATGAAGTTTCCCTCCTTGCCCTTGCCCTTCTCGAAACTAGTGGTTTTACTAACCATCAACACTTGACGCTCCTTCTTGATTTCTACCATCGCGGTGTCAAACATTGCGAACAGCTCAGGGATCATTATTTCTATCCCTGGCATTTTATAGTTCATCACCAAGTTCTAGTAGCTTAGTGACAGTGACTTGGAGAACTATATCAATCACTATCTTATCTAGAAGATCAACTCCCATTCGATTCAAGCGATTGTAGCACCCAGACAATCTGAGCACATGCTTAACGATTGAGCTATTCTCCTTCATCTTGCAGGCAAAGAATCTTGTTAGAGATCTCATATCTCACAACATGGGCACGAGCCTGAGATCCCAATTTCAGCTCTTAGAACATCTCATATGTTTCGTGACGTTCAAAACGTTTTGGAGCCTCAATTCTAAGCCGTAATGCATGACGCACCAAACTATCAAGTAGTCATCGGAACGTGCCTGTCAGATGTTCACAACATCTACAGACGACGCTAGAGGGGGTGGCGCACCGAGCAGTGCATTAAGGACATAAGCTTTCTGTGCAGCAATGAGGACAATCCTCAAATCACGGACCCATTCCGCAATATTGCTACCATCACCTTTCAACTCTATTTCTCTAGGAACATATAGAAATTCAAGAGAGCTACAGCGTGAGCTAGTAATCTACAACATAATTTTGCAAAGACACTACTGACTATGTTCATGATAATGAGTTCAATTAATCATATTACTTAAGAACTCCCACTCAAATTGACATCCCTCCGGTCATTCGAGTGATACATGATCCAAATTCACCAACTCAAGTGCGATCATCATGTGAGTTGAGGTGGTTTCAATGGTGAACATCATCATGTTAATCATATCTACTATATGACTCATGTTCGACCTTTCGGTTTCTTGTGTTCCAAGGCCATGTCTGTACATGCTAGGCTCATCAAGTTTAACCCGAGTGTTTCGCATGTGCAACACTGGCTTGCACCCGTTGTATGTGAACATAGAGTCTATCACACCCGATCATCACGTGGTGTCTCGACATGACGAACTTTCGCAACGGTGCACACTCGGGGAGAACACAATTTATCTTGAAATTTAAGTGAGGGATCACCTTATCATGCTACCGTCGTCCTAAGCAAAACAAGGTGCATAAAAGGATTAAAATCACATGCAAACCATAAGTGACATGATATGGCCATGAACTTGTACTTTTGATCTCCATCTTGAAAGCATTGGCATGATCTCCATCGTCACCGGCATGACACCATGATCTCCATCTTCTTGATCTCCATCAACGTGTCGCCGTCGGGGTTGTCACGCCCATCATGCTTCTACTACTATTGCTACCGTTTAGCGATAAAGTAAAGCATTACATAGCGCTTAATGATTGACACGCAGGTCATACAATAATTAAAGACAACCCTATGGCTCCTGCCGGTTTCCGTACTCATCGACATGCAAGTCGTGATATTCTATACAACACATGATCATCTCATACATCACATATATCTCATCATGTAATTGGCCATATCACATCACAGTATACCCTGCAAAAACAAGTTAGACGTCCTCTAATTGTTGTTGCATGTTTTACGTGGATGCTACGGGTATCTAGCAAGACCAATTCTCACCTACGCAAAACCACAACGGTGATACTTAAGTTGCTTTTCAACCTTCTCAAGGACCGCCTTTGTCGAATCCAATCCAACTAAAGTAGGAGAAACAGACACCCACCAGCCATCTTTGTGCAACAAAGTTACACGTCAGTTGATGGAACCGGTCTCTCGTAAGCGTATGAGTTAGGTTGGTCCGGGCCGCTTCATCCCAAAATACCGCTGAACCAAAACATGACCAAGGGAGGAAGCAATCTAAGAATCAACGCCCACAAACTCTTTGTGTTCTACTCGAGATCTCATCTACACATAGACCTAGCTCATGATGCCACTGTTGGGGAACGTTGCATGGGAAACAATAAATTTCCTACGCACACGCAAGATCTATCCATGGTGATGAGCATCTATGAGAGGGAGAGTGGATCTACATACCCTTGTAGATCGCTAAGCGGGAAGCGTTAAGAAACGCGATTGGTGTAGTCGAACGTCTTCGCGATCCAAATCGCCGAGCATCCCGTGATCTCATCACGATCCATCCTGCGATCCAATCATGATCCGTCCTGCGAACTCATCACGATTCGTCCCGCTATATCATCATGATCCGTCTTGCGATCTTGATCACGGTCCTTCCGATCTAGCGCCGAACGGACGGCACCTCCACGTTCAGCACACGTACAGCTCGATGATGATCTCCGCCTTCTTGATCCAACAAGAGGGAGCGGAGAGGTATATGAGTTCTCCGGCAGCGTGACGGTGTTGCAGCGATGCTGGTGGAGCTATTCCAGCAGGGCTTCGCCTAAGCACCGTTGAAAACCGATCTAGAGGAGAAACTGCGATCTAGAGGAGAGGTAGCACGTGGCTATTAGGATTAACTTTTTCCTCTAAATCCTCTAGTAATAGGAGGGAGGGAGGGGAGGAGGCAGCCTCAAAACCTCAAGGTTTGGTCGAAATTGGAGGTGGAGGAGTCCTACTTCAATCCTATTAGGAGTAGGATTCCTCCTTTCCACCGCTCCACGTTTGGATTTTTTTCCTTCTCAAACGACTCCAGCCACATGGGCCCTTAGAGGAGGCTTCGGCCAGCCCACCAGGGGCTGGTTTACCTCCTCCCACAGCCCATGTAGCCTCTTGGGTCGAAATACCTCTCCCGATGGTCCCCCGGTACCCTACCGGCACTCCCGGTACACTACCAATGAGCCCGACATTTTTGCGGCGACCAAAACAGGACTTCCTATATATCAATCTTTACCTCTGGACCATTCCGAAGCTCCTCGTTACGTTCGGGATCTCATCTGGGACTCCAAACAAGCTTAGGTCACCACCAGACATAACTCTATACTACCTAAACGTCACCGAACCTTAAGTGTGCAGACCCTGAGGGTTCGAGAACTATGTAGACATGACCGAGATACCTCTACGGTCAATAACCAATAGCGGGACCTGGATGCCCATGTTGGTTCCTACATATTCTACGAAGATCTTTATCGGTCGAACCTTTATGTCAAGGATTCAGTTAATCCCGTATGATGTTCCCTTTGTTCTTTGGTATGTTACTTGCCCGAGATTCGATCATCGGTATCTCCATACCTAGTTCAACCTCGTTACCGGCAAGTCTCTTTACTCATTCCGTAATACAAGATCCCGTGACTAACACTTAGTCACATTGCTTGCAAGGATTATTGTGATGTTGTATTACCGAGTGGGCCCTGAGATACCTCTCCGTCACACGGAGTAACAAATCCCAGTCTTGATCCATGCCAACCCAACAGACACCCTCGGAGATACCTGTAGAGGACCTTTATAGTCACCCAGTTACGTTGCAACATTTGATACACACAAGGTACTCCTCCGGTGTCAGTGAGTTGCATGATCTCATGGTCATAGGAACAAATACTTGACATGCAGAAACAGTAGCAATAAACTGACACGGTCATATGCTACGTTTGTAGTTTGGGTCTTGTCCATCACATCATTCTCCTAATGACGTGATCCTATTATCAAATGATATCTCATGTCCATGACTAGGAAACCATAGCCATCTTTGATCAACGCGCTAGTCTATTAGAGGCATACTAGGGACATGGTGTTGTCTATGTATCCACACATGTATCTGAGTTTCTGATCAACACAATTATAGCATGGATAATAAACTATGATCATTAATAAGGAAATATGATAATAACCAATTTATTATTGCCTCTAGGGCATATTTCTAAAATAAGATGGGTAGGATCAGTTTATTCCAGCTTGTTTTAGAAGCCAGCAAAACAACTGACCCTAATAACGCTCTCATCACTTTTAAATGTATGCACTCTATGAATACCTTAAAAGATGTGTACATGAATTGTACTTGGATAAAGCTTATGATAGTATAATGGATATTTCTTAAGAGGTATATTGTACGCTATGGGATTCTCTAATGTTTGGATCAAGTGGATCATGGCTTGCATTACCTCGGTAGAATATGCTATATGATTTAATGGGCAACTTTTGGATTATTTGTCAATGATGAGGGGTATTGGACAAGATGATCCTCTATGTCCTTTCTTTGTTAGAGGGTGATGTCCTCTCTCAAATGATGGCATATACAACTGTACTTCAGGAGATTAGCATTTATATACGGTGACCGAGAGTGTATCATTTGCTCTTTGAGGATGACAACTTAGTTTTGCAAAGCTTATTTGGACCAGGTGCTTCTCATTACACACATATTTTCTAAATATGCATTGGGCATAGGTTAGCATTGTGTCCTTCGAAGTTCTGTATTATATTTGTTAAAATATGCATTATTGAGGATGGAACCACAACTATGGTTGCTATAGAAGTGATAACGGACAACTTTGAATATAAATATTTGGGGCTGCGGATTCTCGTGGGGCATATGAAAGTGGTAAACTTTTAGTCTATAAAGTTTTTTTAAGATGGGCGAAGGAAGGCTCGCAATGGGGATTATTCATGCGGGTATTGGACTCCCATCCCCATCCCCGCGAGAGCCTTCTCATGCCCATCCCCATCCCCATACCCGTCTGTGGGGATAAAAATATTCCCATCCCCATCCCCGTCGGGTTTTGTATCCCCGTGGGGAAACCCATGTACGCAAACCTTCAATAGAATTTCAGTAGAAAAGATTAGCATTTCAGCACAATAAATAATATATTGTGGCTAGGTTAGATTTTTTTGTTTTTTGGCAAAATTGATAAGATGAATAGAAATTTGGATGGGTAAGGACATAAATTGCACGGTGTCTAGTAATTTTAGATGACACATGTAAGGGCTTCATGAGTAAGGCGGGTAACGGGCCTTGGTAATGCTATTACATCCCCATCTCCGTCTTGTGTGCATGGTAAGGTATTTGACCCACCAACTTCCTCATGGGCATTAAAGCTGGCATATCCCCATCCCATGATAGAGTATTACCCGTGGGGACGTGGGTAACGGTTAACCATTACCAACTTCAGGATGGATAGTGTGAGAAAAACTTAACTTATCTAATGGGGCTAAAAGATTATGATTAAATCTGTTTTGCAAGAGCTACCTACATATGATATGGGGGTTATGTATATATTTTGCTTGATGATTTGTCTCACTTGATTCATGATTTTTGGCGGGGAGATGAGAAGGAGCATAAAAAGTCAATTGTTTGTGTGGGATAAAACAATCAAGCATAAAGGTCATGTGGTTTTAGTTTTTGCGATCTCTGTTTATTTAATCAAGCACTCTAGGCTAGGAAAACTTGCAAATTATTGATGAAACCTGAATCTTTGTTTATGCATTTCTTAAAGGCAAAATATTATCATAATGGTCATTTATTTTATACTACTTTTCGGTTTAATACATCTTCTCCCATGTGAAGCATTGTCCATAGCTTAGACCGCTGAAGAAATGAGTTATTTGGAATATGAGGGGATGACTGGTGTTATGTCGTGCTTCAAGACTCAAAATTACAGGAATATTTTTATCAAGACTAAAATGGGTTTCAAGTTATCCAAGACTCTTAAGAGGAGGATGCGTGATTACGGCATTTTGGAGACCAAGCTCGATGGAGGCCTTAATTTTGAAAATTTCAAACTTTCAAATTTTAAAAATTATATGAAAAAATACACATGTATACAAGGATGTAACAGGTATGTGTGGAATTTCATGATGAAATACTTGAATTGTGAGAGCATCTACAGCCGGACCTTGCAAATGTGGCCCCCTATACACCCGTGGACGCGCCCGGGCGTGCACGCGGACGCGTCTAGACGACCCCTCATATTTGGTTCTGTGCATCCACATGCCTCATATCCGGACTCTCAAATCCATACAAAGCCATACACGTCGATCATGCAATACTAAACGTCGCTCACAAAACAAGTGTTGATACAGAAAATAAGAAGTGTTTACATCAAAATTATTTTAAGTGCACAATCAATCATCTGCTCTTTGATTTCCATTGTGGTTCCACATATGCTCCACCAGATCATTGAGTAGTTGCGTGTGCACTTGATGATCTCGTCGGGCCTGGGCATGATCATGTCCACTTGTTCGTCTGAATCCGATGAATCGAAGAACTCTTCTTGAATTAGTTCATCAAGCTGCGTCGGTCCACACTCCTTGCCGACGAAGCATCAGAATCCATTGTTTTTCCTACAAATTTGAAGAGCATATCCGGTCAGACATTCTGTCAATGAAACCGGTCTTTATTTAGCATCATATATACCTAAATAGTTGATCCCCGCTTCTCTCAATTCTCTCAACATGCACATACTCCACCTTATCAAACATGTCACATCATCATTCCAATAATTATTTCTCTCAACATGCATGTGAAATGATAGTTATATTCTCTCAACATGCATACATCTTAACTCTTCACACATGCCACCTCATCAATCACACTAATTGTATTTCTCCCAACATGCATGAGAAATGCTACTTATATTCTATATATTCACACCTATAATCAAATACAATGTATCACATCTATTTTAAATTTCATCAAAAACTTTTTGCAAAAGATCCCCACAGCAACGTACCGGGTATCATTTAGTTTTTCGAGGACGTGTTCCATATTTGAGATTTGCTAGGAAGGATATGTTAATGATTCTGGTCCATGCCAATTTCTTTTTTCGTAAGGTTGCCACTTGATTTTAATGTCTTTAACTTCGGCGGTGGGATGCAAATTATAAACAATGACTTGATACAGAGGGATGATTGTGCAGCGATGATGGTCGCATTACATGTAATTGTTGGGATCACAGAAAAATGACAACAGCAACACTTGAGAGACTTCAATGGTGGTGCTACTCAAGCACCCGCTCACAAGCTCCAAGGTGAAAGCCTAGGTTCAGTAATATCCGGCAATGGCGACATTTTTTCGTTACTATATTAAAGGCATTGCTCGGATATGTCGAATTGATTTTTCATGTGAAAACTTAGATTCCATACTTGTGGTTGGTTTCAGCAACGAAGACACTTCCATGTCACTTCTTGAGTGTCCTCAAAACATCTACAACCACATTCTCAAATCCTTCTCAAATATTTGTGAACACAAACGGTCACTGACCAAACGCGTTCTCCTTAGGATGGCAGATTTGCTAATTCGGACGAATGTAGATGCTCTCACAGGCCGGTGGCACTTTCCCCTTGGCCCACATCTCATTGACCCTCATATCAGAGGAGAAAAAGTTGGAAAATAAATCCTGCAGCACAACCCAACAACAACGACACTTACAACAGGGGCATGCGTCACATCGGCCACGCACGCACCATTTAGTAAGTACTACGTTCACACTCGCGGACGAACACCGTAGGAGCTAATTGCAACGAGCGTCGCGCGAACCGCGGAGAGCCAGCCAGGCTCCATCCCAAGCAACCAGTATAGTAACCAGCATTCAAATTCATCAATCTCCCTACCCATCTACCGATATACGTAGGCTGCTGTGGACCGACGCCCGAGCGCATGGCACACGCGCGCGGCGGTGCAGCTGTTCAGGGGGTCGGCCGGGTCTGGGATAAGATCTCGCTGTGCCGGATGCTAGCCGTTCGTGGGGCATTTCGGTTAGATCGCGTGGAGCCATGTGCGCAGGCAGCACGTGAACGGAGTGTGTCCCTGTTCGACGATTGGTGCCGAGGCGTCGCCGGGACACGGCGACCACCGTTCATAAAGTATAAGGGTAACTTTCATGCATCGACCCATTTTATCTCGCGTGTTCGTTTGGGTCAAATTAGACACGAATTGCATTTCAACATGTCGTGACCTATCTAAGGTTTAAATTTAAATCAGATTTGCATCAAAACGGTGCGACACCTATCCTTATCCTTCCCCGTCCCGCCAGCCAGTAGCACATTGGCCATTCCCCCCTTTCCCGTCCACCCAGCTCTCACCGTCGTCGCCTAGTTCTGACCGGTTGGATGCTGCCTAGGCCGTCGCTTGCACCCACAAACCTCCCCAGCAAGACGCCGCTACCGGGTCCGTTTTCGCGACCGACGTAGCCCCCCTCCCCCTCCCGACCACACCACCGCCCTCGCCTCCGTCGTCGATAGGAAAGAAGAGGCAAAGATTTGGTGCAGGAGAGTGTTAAGAAGGATGTGCGGCGTGCTTTTCGCGTGCTTTAATTCAGATGGGCTATCATTGGGTGTCCTGCTAAAACTTGAAGCATCAAGAAATTGTGCGTCGTGATGACTACGTGTGTGAGCATGTACAACATGATCGTAGAGGATGAGCAGAAGGATAAAATCTTTGACTGTGGTTTCAATTTCAGGGTGCAAATGTTGTATCTGAGCATGAAGAAGCGACAACGTGTACCCAGTTCATCTAATTTCATCATGAGATGCGTGATTGGGCAACTCACATTCAACGGCAAGATGATTTGGTTGAGTATATGTGGGTTCATCTTGAAAACCAATAAATATATCGGCTCTTTTCTTTCAAATGTATTTGTGCAATTTAAATTTCATTTGGTTTGTAAGCATTGAGATTTCAATTTGTTGTAAAACTAAGAAATATTTACTTGGTTGTAAAACTATGTAAACTTTGTGTAACGTATTTGATATGTATGCAAAAAAAGTTAAAAAATATGCCCGAAAACTGGTCGCGCGAACGAAAATGCGTTGGCGTGTTGGTACATTGCACGGACAGGAACGAACGCGGTCCAAAACACGGTCCCAAATGGATAAAAACAGTCAAAATCCGCATCCATTTGCGTCGACGCTTTGAAGTTGCTCTAAAAAAGAATGTCCACAATTTTTGCTTTAACATGTACTCGCTTGTGCGGTATCATCTTGCAGTTGAATGTGAATTGAAATTATTCAATATGATTACATAATTAATTTGACAACTCTTATAGACGAAATTCGCGTCCATTTACATCAATGCGTTGAAGTTATTCAAGATGATTTGACAGCTTGTGCGGTATCTCGCTTTAAGTTCACGAAATGTTTGATATGCTATTCATCAATTGTTTCTTTAACCATGTTGCTGCTACGATTGAGCAACAAGACCACGCTAAACATGTCCAATTCAAATATGTATACATAGTTTGAAGAAATTAGCAGGATGTTTTTGCATATTCATTCATAAGAGCATCTTCAATAGATGATGCAAATTTGGAAATATAAAATCACAAGATGTAAAATTTACATCTCCGAAAAAGAGCCAACTCCAACGGATGATGCAAAATGGAGATGTAAAAGTGCAACTCGAGTAGATGATGCAGAATAAAGATGTAAAACCGGCGACCGGCCGCCAACCATATTCCGAATTGAAACTTACAATTTCACATGTTCATCATATCAAATTATCACATAATTAATCAAATCCACAACATAAAATGCAATACAAATACAATATGAAAATCGCCGTCAAATTATATCATCGTGCCATAAAAAACTCATGGTTTGCATGGTTTTTACCTTGGGGGGGTGGGGTGGGTTCCTCAAACAACTTGCGTGCGAGGTGGAAGGATTCAGCCGGCGGCGGGATGGACAGCCGTTCGGCGCCAGCTTGTGCAATCGACGATGACATCTTGGCAGAGAAGATGACCGCAACCCTGCAGAGAAGACAACGGGAGCTCGGAGCTTTGGGCAGTTGGCTTCCTGCGGAGGGAAGAATGGCGGAGGCGGGCGGCCGTTGGGTGGGAAGCCCCGACGGTGGACCGAGTCTAGGAACAAACTCAGCCCGCCCACGACCACGCCGTTGAAGCCAATACGGCAACCGGAGCTCCGCGAAGCTTTGATTTGAAGTGGCGGCCAAAATTGAATCAACGATTGCAGGGATAGCCTTCGCTACTCCGACGAGGCAGGAGACGAGGGGCAGGCGGGGTCGGAGGTGGGCACGCGTGCGGGGACTCAATTTTGACTGGAATCGATCGGGGGCAAAGGCGGACGGGCGGCGGGGGCCCAGGCGGAAGCCAAATGAAGGCAGTTGGGGCAGTTGGCGTGTGACCAGTCCTTCTACAACTCGTGTAGGTTGAGATGCATATCTGCATCTTGAGGTGTCATATTTTACATTTTCGAAAGACGGAGGTGTATTTTGTTGCACCTACATCATTTGTTGGAGGTGAGTTTGTGGACCTCAAAGATTGAAAAGTTAGTTATTTTTTATCTACATCATCTATTAGAGATGCTCTAAGGCCATAAAATGGTGAAAATACAAGATTGGCCACAGGCTAGCCCTAGTTCTCTTTTGGCTCCCTATTTTCCTCTGGTCTTCAATCTTCGCGACATATTTTTCTTTCATTCTCTGACCTTTAAAAATCATTTTTTTGCAAAGTTCGAAAACAATGAAAAACAACAATTAACTTTGGGCATTGTATCCATTGGTTAGTTCAATAAAATTACATGTAAATGTGCCAAAGTGATATAATAATGGTATACAATGAGCATGAACATAGCAAAAAAATGCAGCCATGATTGAGAGTGTCACCCCTTCCCCTTCTCTTTCTTATTCTTTCATTTCTCCCCCCTCGTCTTTGGCACACTTGTGGCTAGTGCACCGCTTGGATCATCAACTTTAACCCCTTCACCCTTCAACGTTGGCGGTCTTGAAGGGATTGACAATGTCACTCTACTTAATTTTCCCATTCAACTTGCTCCAAAATTGGAGCATCGTGAATGACTTGCCCTCGTTCTTGTTGTACATGTCGATGTGATGTCGGGTTAGGAAAGTAATACATCAAGACGTTGCAACATGGAGAGAAAAAATCACATCACCGTCACATAACTGAATAAAACTTACGAACTGGTGAAGTCCCACACCACTTGGCCATCGGTTTTGCATTTGTGCATATGCACCAAATAACTTACCGAGGCCTCTTGAATGGTTTACCATAAATGTCTTAGTGACCTATCATTCCGATCATCGATATTTTTCCTTGTTATATGGACTGCGGTGCTTGTTCTCATGAAGCCAATCATGAAATCTCTTCCAAAGTGTCAAGCCATTTTGCTTTGCACTGTTAAACGGGCCAATGTCGTGTAATACCATGCAACGAACAACATTTTGTCCTCGTGGTTTGAGTAAGCTAAACCCCTCTTTTTTCTTTGATTCCACATCGGGCACTAGCGGTGGCTGTTGTTGTGCTATATGCGATTACTGCTCATCAACTTGCTAGTCTTGGTGGCCTCCGCCATTGTGGATGATATTCATCATTACCTCATCACCTGCCACCGTCGAACTTGGGAAGCATTCCGACAAATAGTGACTGGGTGGCCGAGAACAAGGGCTCCTCCAACAAATTCCGCGACCAGACGAGTGTTAGTGACTCGGTGAAGGTGCAGTCGTTGTTGAGGTCGACGATGTACGGTGGAGGCCCGTCGGAGTTGAAGGAGGTGAAGGAATGGTGCGATGGTTGTTGTGTGGTCAGCTGACCGTATTGGGAGATCCCGTAGAAGTATGGCAACCTGTACTAGGCGGGCCAGCGCGGCAATTGCCTCGGCGGCTCCGACACGACTATCTCGCTGTGGACGAGGATCTAGAGATCGGGCGAGTGCACCAGCGCCTTCGTCTTCGCCTCAAGCACTTGTCTTGGCATTTGATAGGCTTCCAATTCTTCTATGCGACGTGATAGCACAAGAGTTTCAAATTGTTTCATAAAAGATGATGGAACAAATTGAATTATATTTATGAAAAGTATTCTCATGATTGCTTTTGCCATGGGATGTTCATTTATTTTGCCAAGGGGTACATCGAAGAATTTAGAATGGTTCGTTTCAATAAATTTGCCATGTTCCAAGAATAATTAACCGTAGCGCAAAAAGATAAATTTGCCATGCGAAGAAAAATATATTTGCCATCATAGAAGAACAAAAAGCAAGATACCTTGGATTGTAATTGTCGTGGTTCAAAAAGTCCTTATTGCAAAGAAATGACTCCACTATAATTCCAACGTTGCAGTTTTTACCATGAAAAATCGAACATTTTTATGGCACTTTGTGTTAATTGAGGATGTTATGTTTAGTTGGCAAAGGATGGAAAATCCAATCAATTCTTTTTTTTTCAGAGATTGTCGTACTTGTATACTTTGATTTGTCATGCTTAAAAATCCGACGTAGGATTTTTAGCTTTAGAAAAAAATGCCATAGTCCATAAAGTAAATTTATGATGGTAGCGTGACAAATATAATACTAGTACATTTATCATCGTCCTTCAAGCCATGGTCTGTGGCGTAAATTTGCCGTGCTGCAAAAAGGAATGAAAAAAGATTGATTGCCATTTGCCATGTTTTGGAAAAAGAAGAAATGCATCAAATGGCCATATGATCGTAAGAAGAAAAAGGGGTACCATGCGCGTACAACAAGATGCATAGAGTTTTCATGTGAGCATCAAAATATGTTCTTGAACTGCAATGTTTTTCTTAATGTTTCGAAATTTCCATTGGACCATAAGAATATTTTTTCAAAATTTGCCATGAGTGGAAATAAAAAAATTCTAGAGTTTGCCATGTGAGGATTTTAAAATACTTTCTAAAGTTGCCATATTTTGGACCCCCCTACATTTGCCATGTTAAAATAATTGACATAGTATGTAAAGAAAATGCCCATGGTAAAGAGAATTTGGCATGCTAACTACAATAAAAATTTCGTGATGCCCACGAAAACATTTGCCATGATTCTAAAAGAATGGTATTGGTGTTAAAATGTGTGTAAGTTTACTAAGTTTACCATGATGGCAAATACGGTGTAAAACTGCCATGCTGCAAAGAAACCAATTACCATGACAAAAACGCATCTTAAAATCTTCACGGAGACATTCAAAACATAAATTGCCACGGGGACACATCACAATTTGCCAGTTTGATATTTTGAAATTGTAAAGATTTACCACGGCAAAAGGCAAACTTAATTGTCATGAACAGTTTACATGACAAGCATTCGGTTGACTGAAAAAATTGGTTGTTGTTAACGCATAGTGCACATGTATATCATTCGGTTGAGTGAAAAAACCATGAAAAAAATGCAGTACATGGAACTGCAGTGTTTCTTTGCCTCTCCCAAAGCTAACTCACTCTGCTGAATCTCTTCCCCGAGATGGAGTACCTGCCAGCAGCCCTCACGTCCCAGCCGTCCATGTACGTGCAATGATCGGCACGACCAACGTGAGCTATGGGTTATCCCGCTACGCACCGATGCTCATGCACATAGCCGACTGCGCGTTAGTGTGCTGCGCGTTCCAGGCCGTCGGCGAAGATCACTACCCCGGGCTACGGAGGTACATTGTGCAGGTGTACTGGGGCCTCCTGGCAGTCGCCCACTCCCAGTGGCCTCAGAGCTCGAGCGCCTTGAGCAGGGACGACAGGTCAGCGACGCGCAAGAGGTCGTCGCGCCGGGAGGGCGGGCAGTAGCGTGGAGGAGAGCTCGAGCACCAACGCGTGCGCGTCCGGAAAGACGAAGGAGCTCGCCGGGTCAGGGTGGGGTGATGGTGTTGTTGCGTCTGCCGTCCCCGTTGCTTGCCTGGACGGGACCGCGTGTCCCGTTTCCACCACGGCAATCTCGGCCTCGCTCGACGCTCCCGATTTGGACAACTCTTGTGTCGGCACATCGGCGGGGACGGCTGCTTGGAGGCCACCTGGCGAGCACGCAAAGACTGAGACAAAGGGTGATTGAGCAGTGGCGGCGAGGGGAGGCGAGCGTGCGGGCTGGCTGGCGTGGAGGGGCACAGGCGCACGCGATGGTTCAGGGGTGACTCGGTTGGTCGTGGGCGCCGATGGTAGTGGAAGACGGCGGGTGGGGAATCCGAGGAGGGGCCGACGACGGGCGGGGGGCCCCGGGGAGGACGATGGGCAGAGGCGGGCGGGCGCGACGGAGCAACGGAAATTTTACTCCAGCCCCTTTCCATTGAGTATATTTAGGGAAATGGAAGGTGGTGGAGTATAATTTTTACTCCCTTACAACCGATTAGGGGTCGGTTAGGTGAGAGGAATAAAATCGACTCTTTACTCCTTTAATGCTCGGTAGAGGATCAGTTAAAAATTGCCCTAAGGTGAGGTAGTTAGGGGTAGATGGGCGAAGAAGGGAGAATGGCCTTGCGGCTTGATTGGCTCGCGAATCATAGATCGCTGGCGTCGGCTGATGTGCCGTTGGACCGCACGTGTGAGGCAGTTCACATCGAAGAGTTGAAGAAACTGAAGAGATAGTGGGAGATCGGAATTCGGGCATGGACGTGTTCATGACAAGACGAGTGGTGATGGGGGCTAGTTCGAGTTATGAACGACTAGATCGAACGATTCCTCCATGTAGAGGTGGCGGGTTAGCAATCAACACCGTGTTACTCAACTATAAAGGGTTTAGAGGAGAATTCACATGGTATGAGTTGGTGGACCGAAGCGTTACGCGAGGTGCTCTGACGATAGCCAGGGCAACCCCCGAGCGGGTGACGGGGGTGGCGACGCCCGTGGCGCCCGTGATGGCTTGCTGCGATAAGCGGCAGATGGTGGGTGGCCTCCTCGTCGAGTACTGGAGCACCTTGAAGAGATGATGGAGGGAACTTCTACGCCACGCTAGGAACCCGGAGAGACTTATGTCGCGCATGCGAAGGAAAGCCGCGGATTCCTTCAAATCGGAAGAGGAAGCTTTCAAATTGGAGAGTGAGGAGATCACAGGGGTTGATGCGGTCCAAGTCCCGACGGTCTTGTCGGCGGATTTAAGGTTTGGTGATTTTTTTTTAAAAATTATGAGGAGGAATTGGGGGCTGTTTTTGAGTTCAAAAGGGGATCAATATTTAGTCCACAGGAGGGAGAGGAAGTAAATGCGGGAGTTAATTTTGGTAATCTCGAGGCGAGATTTTAGGACCTGCATACGTATTTCAGGGGGGGATTGCTCTGTTTTCTTCATCCTACGCCGGTGTTTGTCGGTATCACCTTCCTTCCTCGTCATTCCTGTGCTGCTTTTTGCACATGATAGGTCAGTGCAAGAACAAGGGCTAGAAGGGCTCATGCACTGATGGGAGGGCTGAGGCGCTCGCCGACTGCTTGAGCCCTGCAAAGGGCGAGTCTGCCAAGCGGATAGAGTTCCCGGCCACTCCCACGCTGTGAAGAGGAAGGAGCATTGTGGGAGAGCTGTCAGGTCTTGCTCTGACCACTACTCCATCACCCTTTATGGATTTCTCTGCCTTTCCAGCGCTTCCTCCCCCCTTGCATAGTCAAGGCAAGGCTAAGGTGGTCGAGTTCGATGACTCACCAATCATGATCAACATGAAGGCGTTGTTGAGTGCGGTCAAGGGCAAGATGGTTGTGGGGCGAGTTCTTTCCCCATACCTAGTCAATCCCTCGGCTGCCGTCAACGAACTCAAAGGACCATGACAGCTTCATGGTGATTCCAAGGTCTGGCTGGTAATGAGCAAGGTCCGCCACTTCGTGGTGGCTTTCACGGAGGAGGGGGACTGGCAACATGTGGACCATAATGACGCCATCATCTTTCGCCGACTTTGATGGCCAAGGCAATCTTGCGGAGGTGCATTTGAACTCCATCAAATTGTGGGCACAAGTTCAGAAGCTGCCATTTGAGTTGAAGACCAAGGAGATGGGGTGGACCTTCGGCAAAAAACTTGGCACGGTCATGGCAGTGTCGCATAGGAACAAGAGGATGTTCGATGAGCTTCTCCGCATCCGTGTGGAGCACCTGGTGGACATGCCACTAAGGAAGCAAGTTGGTTTCACTCTAGTCGACATCAATGATGAGATCATGTTCGAGGTGAAATACAAGAAACTCCCTAATTTTTGCTTTTGTTGTGGTATCTTGAGCCACACAACAAAATGGTTCTACAACATGCCGAAGGAACTACAGAAGTCGAACTCCTCCAATGACATGAAGGTGCCTCCGCACTCCTCGATTTTGAGGGCACGGTTGAGGGTGGTGAAGGCATGGACAATGCAAGTCTGTCGGACAGGGTTATGTGGGTAGTGTCTAAGGTAGTGCGTACCCTTTCAGTGGCTGCGACGGGCTCGCTTGCTCCATTAGACGGCTCAGACAAGGCACCAGGGGATGCAGGTGCCCAGGAGGGGACACCCACGCCCACGGACTAGTGGATGGAGCACCAAGATCTTCAGGCGCGAGACACTGGGGGGCGACCTCTACTTCAACCTGGTTGTCCCTAGATTATCTCTTTCGGGCGAGCAACTGGAGGGGGACGCTGCTGTTGCGGGTGCTACACAGGCGCCCTTGGTGGTCCATTCGAGTGGTGCTTCAAATCCTTCTGTGCAGATTGCTTATCACATACTTCTCAAAGCGACGATTATATTCATTGATTATATCATATGTCAAAGCTTTGATCTATATGTTGTCATCAATTACCAAAAAGGGGGGAGACTGAAAGCACATTTGCTCCCTTGGTTGTTTTGGTAATTAATAACAACATATATATCATTGAACTAATATTTCCACTAAGCATATTTCAGGAAAAGTTCAATGATGGATTGGAAAAAGGATTGTGGAGAAACCCCTAGATGCAAGGATTTGGATTGGTAAAGCTTCAAGCAAAGAGGACTCTACATTTTACTTTGTGAGAAATCACTTTGAGTCCATAGGAAAAGCCAATACTATTAAAAGGGGGTAAGGTACTGTTGGTGAACAAGATGCTCCACGTGCACAAGTGATAGTCACCAAAAACACCCACAAATTTTGTCTTAGCCATTCATGCAAATTGGTGAAACCAACGCCATCCACTCGGTCCCACCGATTCCCAGCCTCACGCAAAACCCAGCCAAACCCTAGCACATCGATGCAACCGATCCCACTTTGGTGCCACCAAGTTCAACTTACCAACTTTCTGTTACCTCGATTCACAAAATCAAAAGCTCCGAGTTTTTGGATCGACGTCACCGAGATTTGGATTCTGACCATTAGACACCTGATCGGTACCGTCGAGATTCCTATATCGGTCTTACCGAGATTCAAAAGTTGCTACCTTTGTAGCAACTTGATACCATCGATATTCACACATCAGTGTCATCAAGTTGGTCACTTAAGGTGTAACGGTTGGATTTTTGGAGATGCCTATATATAACCCTCCACCACCACTCACTCGCAAGAAAAGCACCCGGAACAGATCCCCACTTATCCCATCACATTTTCTGAGAGAGAGACACCTACCCATGTGTTGACATCATGCCATTCCATTCCAACCATATGAATCTTGATCTCTAGCCTCCCCAAGTTGCTTTCCACCTAATCAATCTATTCCACCAAAGCCAAATCTGTGAGAGAGTGATTGAGTGTTGAGGATTTTATCATCTTGAAGCACAAGAGCAAGGATTTATCAAGGAGATCATCGACATTATCGAGCCTATTACCTTTTGGAGGGTGGTGCCTCCTAGATTGGTTATTTGGGAGCCTCCTACTTCGTGTTGTGGAGTGAACCAAGAAGTTTTTAAGGGCAAGGAGATTGCCTACTTTGTGAAGATCTACCCCGAGTTAGGCTAGTCCTCCGTGGACGTAGGCCATCATGGTATAGTCAAGGTTGCTTCTTCATGGAACCCTCCATGGGTAGAGCCCTTTGTGGAATCTCACGACCGTTACCCTCCATGGGTTGAAGACTCTATAAACGTGGATGTACGATAGCACCACGTATCGGAACCATGGGAAAAATCTTTGTCTCTCCAAATTGCGTTTGATCTTCCTACCCTTCCTTTACTATTCATGCTTGTCTTTACTTTCCGCTGCTATACTCATAGACATGCATGTGTAGGGTGTGCTTGACTTGCTATCAATGCTAAAATTTGCCAACATTTAAAATTGGGAAAATGCAGAAATTTTATTTGGTCAAGTAGTCTAATGATCCCCCCGCTCTAGACCTACTTTCGATCCTACATTGTGCCTATGCAGCCGCTATACCAACTTCCCCTCATGAGTGTTGCTAATGTGGGTGTGCAACCATAGCTGGTCGTGGAGAAGGCTCAAGACCTAGTGGCGACCACTGATCAAGATGGAAGCGAGGGGGTGCTGCTATTAGCGCACATCGTATGGCTCTAGCTGCTACTAGAGTTAAGCGATGGAAGCGGCTTCATCGACAAGAACATGAAGCAAAGGCTATGGTGCAAGCTCCATGTGTGACTCATGCGATTTTTGGTGTCCCTACTCCACCAAATAACGGCAATGACCTCTCCAGCCGTAAGATGACTTTTGCTGCTAAGCTTGAGAGCACGGCAGGCATCAAGAGGTGCTCACCTGATGATCAAGACATCCTTCTTAGCATGCATAGCACTAGTACTGATAGTTTAGATTGCAGGGGTGCTAGGAATATGAGTAAAACATGTAAAAGAGTGTGTGTGGGGAGAGTTGGAACTGTAATAGTCATAGATGCATCCACTGTTCATGTTATAGAAGAATTAGACGAGAGAGAGGAATAGGTCCAGAATAGGAGGAGAGAATCTATAGGGGATGGAAATGATGTAGGGGACACTGCCAAGGAATCTACCGGCCATGGCGTTGTCGGTCAACTGACGAGCGCGAATGACGTCGCCTGTCAGGAGCCATGAAAATGATTTGCTGGAACTATCGAGGTCTGGGTCAGCCTCGGATAGTGCAAGAACTTGTGTGCATTTCAAAGACATGATGACCCAACATTATCTTTCTTTGTGAAACAAGGCAAAATAAAGAGTATGTTGAGGGTTAACATTATCATTTGGGTATGAAAAATACTTTTACTATTTCTCTGGCAAACAACAAAGGTGGATTAGTGGTCTTTTGGGATGACCTTTACACTTTGGAGCTGAACAAATATGGTGAGCATTTTATTGACATATACATCTATCATGGTGTTGGCACTAAGTGGAGAAGCACTTTTATCTATGAGGAACCAAAGGCAAGCCAAAGGTATGTCATGCGGGATTTGTTAAGGCGTTTAAAACCGCTTGGGTATGGGTCATGGTTCATGGTGGGTGACTTTAACATGGCAATGTGGCAAAATGAGCATCTCTCACAAAACAAGCGGTCTCCAAAACTCATGGCTAATTTCTGCGAGATTCTTCCTGAATGTACCTTATTTGATTTGGTTTTTATGGTGTTCCTTGGACTTATAATAGTAATCAGGGAGGTAATAAACATGTGAAGGTGCGGCTTTATCGTGTAGTGGCGTGTCCTCAGTGGTCTCCTATTTTTCCAGAATGCATGGTGTCACATATTATCAGTTTCAGGCCAGATCATTTCCCTCTTCTTATTGATTTGGAGGGATCTCCTCATCCTCATACGTTTGAAAAAAATTTAAAGTATGAAGTGTACTGGGAGAGCGAGGAGGCGGCGTTGAAAACAAAAATTGATTGATGTTGGAATAATAGTATGCATGTTAAGGATTTGGGAGATGTGGCTAATAATTTTGACAAGTTGATGAAATCTCTGCATGGCTGGAGTAAGGAACACATTGGTATATTCCAAAAAAACTTGAAAAGGCTCTAAAAAGATTAAGTGTGTTGTCAAAAGTAATGATCATAATACAATGGTGGAGAGGAAGAAAATCCTAATGGAGATGGATAAACTTCTGATTAAGGAAGAAATCATGTGGAAGCAGAGATCTTGTTTGGAAAAAATGAAATGGGGGATAGAAACGCGAAATTTTCCATAGGCATGCCACTTGGAGAGTGGAGAATAATAATATTTCTTCTATCGAAAGAAATGATGGATCTTTCTCTCATGATATGGATGAAATGGAAGGTATTACAAATTTGATTTTCAAGGATCTTTATACGTGCGATTCTATGCTAAATCCCTCTCGTATTGTATCCCTTGTGAAATCGTTGGTGAGCAATGAAATGAATGAGGATCTTTGCAAGGATTTCTATCAACAAGAAATCAGTGATGCCCTTTTCGAAATAGGGCCATTAAAGGCCCCTCAGCCAAATGGTTTTCCTTTGGATTTTTTTGGAGGAATTGAGGCTTTCCCAAGGATGATAATGTTCGTGTTGTAGAACAATTCTTTGTCTCGGGAAGTATGCCGGAGGGGGTAAATCGTACAACTATTGTTCTTATTCCTAAGGTAAAGAATCCTAAGTCGATAAAGGACTTTCGAACGATTAGCCTATGCAATGTCATATATAAATTTGAGAGGCGATATTCTATGCATGGTCGTAGCTAGACACTCTTAAGCATATGTGCCTTCTTTTATATATGAGGTGTTGAGTTTCTTATGGCATTGGCACAAGTATATTTTTGTTGTATAGCAAGGTTTTTTTTCTCACTTCTTGTTGTATTTTTTATTACCTTTTTCAAACAAGTGCCTTTTCTTTGTGTAGCAAGTGCCTTTTCTCACTTATCTCAATTTTTTTGCTTGCCTTTTTAGCACAAGTGCCTTTTTGCTTCGTGGCTGGTCCAAGGCCATGAAATTTCATTATAGAGTTATTTTCGTATTCCAAAATAATTTACCAAAATAATTAGAGATAAAAATCCTGGTCATGTGTAGCTATAACCATGGGTAGAAAATTATTTACGATATAAAATTATCCGCAAGTGCCTTGTTAACAGACTGAGACCTCTTCTGGGTGGTATGATTTTGCCTACTCAGAGTGCATTTATTCCTGCAAGATTAATCTCTGATAATGCTCTCATCGCTTTTGAATGTATGAACTCCTTAAATACGTTGAAAGATGATCATGGTGAATATTGTGCATATAAGTTGGATCTAGCTAAAGCATATGACCGTGTGGATTGGAAATTCTTGGAAAGTATATTGCGAGCGTATGGTTTTGCCCCAATATGGATTAAGTGGATTATGACTTGTGTTACTACAGTGAAATTTTTAGTACGATTAAATAGCCAAATGATAAAATCTTTTCATCCCTCACGTGGACTTAGGCAAGGGGACCCTCTTTGTCCATAATTATTCCACTTTGTGGATAAAGCCCTATCATTGTTACTGAATGATGCTTCGACAAGAGGAGTTATCAAAGATTTTTGAGTAAACAGACATGCTCCAGGTATATCTCATTTGCTATTCGTTGATGATAGTCTCCTATTCTTTAAAGGTAATTTGTATCAAGCTCTGAACATAAAAGGTATTTTGTCGGCTTATGAGGAGGGGACTGGTCAATTATTAAGTCCGGATAAATGTTCAATTTTATTTGACAGTAAATGTTCTATAGAAGACCAGGTGTCCATCTTGGTTATCGTAAAAATAACAATAGATGGATTTGAGGACAAGTATCTTGGTTTGCCTATGCCGGAAGGTAGTATGAATGCACGCAAGTTTCAATCCATGAAATATAAATCACTCAAGCGGGTTCCAGACTGGATTGAAAAATATGCTTCTAGAGGAGTGAAGAAAATCCAGATGAAGTCTGTTATCTAGGCTATCCCTGTCTATGTCATGTGTATCTTTAAATTTCCGGCTTCACTTTGTGGTGAGTTATCCCAGATTATAAGGAAACTTTTGTGGGGCCATGAGGAGAATAGGAGGAGTACTCATTAGGTGGCTTGTGATAATTTGTCGAAACAAAAAAGTGAAGGAGCAATGGGTTTTTGCGACGTCGGGCTTTTTAATCAGGGATTGTTGGCTACACAAGGTTGGAGTTTATTGTTTTTTTCAGATTCTCTGTGTGCAACGGTGATGAAAGCTAAATATTATCCTCATGGGCATCTTATTGATACTGTTTTTCTGCAAGCGACGTCTCTAACTTGGCAAGGTATTAGCATGGCCTTGAGTTGCTGAAAAAGGGCATCATTTGGAGAGTTGTGGATGGTGCCAATATAAATATTTTGAGGGATAACCAGATTCCTAGGGAAGGTGGCCTAAGAATCACTGCAAGGAATAACAAAACGAGGATTAAATGGGTGTTTGAATTATTCGTGAGTGGGTCTAGGAGGTGGGATGAAAATTTGATAAGGCACCTATTCTACATGCATGATGGAGAGGAGATTTGAAGGTTGTGTACTCTCAGTTTGGGTGTCCCATAGAAAATTAAATCTTTGCTTGGAGGGTTGCTTCTAATAGTTTGGCGGTTCAAGTTAACAGGGTAAACACCATCAAACTATTCAAGGTACATGCTCTATCTCTTGTATTGAAGATGAGTGTATTTTGATGCATTGGTAAATTTCCCCAAGGCTCGGGCATTTTGTATGGCTTTGAAGGAAATGTGGAGTTTACCAATCGAAGAGATTCTCAAATATTTTGGGCCTGACTGGTTTCTTATTTTATTGGATCAATTAAGTTCGCTTATGCCTACGCAAACTATTTTCATGTTCCGGAGAGCTTGGTGATAACCCACAAGTGTAGGGGGTCGTTTGTAGCCTTTTCCGATAAGTAAGAGTGTCGAATCCCAACGAGGAGCTAAAGGTAGAACAAATATTCCCTCAAGTTCTATCGACCACAGATACAACTCTACGCACAATTAACATTTGATTTATCTAGAACAAGAATGAAACTACTTTGAGGGAATAAAACTACGAGTACTTTGCAAGAAAATAAACTTAGTAGTGCGCTAGCAAGCTTTTTGTAACACAAGAGAAAGATTGTCCCTAGGTAATTGAATATGATACGATAGATACTTGTTATATGCAATGAGGGAGAGGCATGAGCTAACACACCTTCTCTACTTGGATCATATGCACTTATGATTGGAACTCTAGCAAGCATCCGCAACTACTAAAGACCATTAAGGTAAAACCCAACCATAGTATTAAGTATCGAGTCCTCTTTATTCCCATACGCAACAACCCACCTACTTGGGTTTGTGCTTCTGTCACTCACGCAACCCACCATGGGAAAATCATGAACATATTGCAACACCCTACAACGGGGATCCCTCACGTTTGCAGGACACGGAGGGCACCATAGGACAACACCATATCAACATACAACTCACATCCATAACATCATAGCACAATTAAACCATAGGACAAAAGAGATCTACTCAAACATCATAGGATAGCCAAATATCATTGGGAAATAATACATGGAGTTGAGCACCATGTTTAAGTAGAGATTACAACGAGGAAGAGAGTGTTATGCCACTGCAAGAGGGGAGAGAGTTGGTGTTGACGGCAGCAATATTGTTGATGTAGATCGCCGTCACGATGATTGCCCCGACGGTGTTCCGGCGCCACCGAGAGAGAGAGGGGGAGAGAGCCCCTGTCACGCCCAAGATGCGCGCCTATCCATTTTAAGACACGAGGTCCTTGCAAGGGATAGAGGCGCATCTTGCCGTTAGCAAGTATAGTATCATCACATCCTACAATACTGAAAAGATGAGTATACAAGATTGGCTTACACTCGCCACATGCTAAATTACAATTCACTCAGAGTTCAATCATCAAGATGAAGACAAGGTCCGACTACAGACGAAATCAAATGGTAAAAACAGATGCAAATGATACTATCTCGCTATCCCAAAGATCCCGACCATGGTCCTCTACTCATCCAAGTAAGTCACATACATCCTGCCTCTTTCCTCATCATATTCCCACTGGAGCTGGGTAAGGTCATCCTGCACGAACTCGTCTGTACCTGTACCTGGAGGGTTGTAGTAATCTGTGAGCCATAAGGACTCAGCAATCAAGCGCCCGGGTACCGAGACTATTCAAGCTTAAAGGTTGGGATGGGGTAAGTGTTTAGTTTGCAGCAGCACTAAGCATTTAAGGTGACTAACTTACGCAACATGAAAATAAATATGAATGGCCTATGATGAACGATCAAATCTAGTATGATCTCTATGAGATCCTGAACACTTACTTACGTCAAACATAACCCCACCGCATTCTCTCTCGGAACAGGTTCACGAGTAGAGACGATCACGGTTACTCACACAGTTGGTGTATTTTAATTAGAGTTTACTTCAAGTTTACTATAACCGGGTGTTAAACAAATATCCAAGTTACCACATAACCGCGGGCACGGCTTTTCGAAAGATTTAACCCTGCAGGGGTGCTCCAACTAATCCATCACAAATTAACCACACTCCGTGGGAATATCCTCGACCGCGGATCTTGAGATCATCATAGGTAATTCCAAAGGAATTCCAACACCTCGAGTAAACCCGAAGAAAGTCAGAGTCCACACACAAGACATTCGATAAAGGTAAAACAAATCCAGCAAGACCTCCCGACGTGTCGACGAACCCGATTAGAGCCGCATATCTCGTTCTCAGGACACGACGGATGAGCGATGGTTATCACGCCAATCACCGAGTTACCCCGGGCGGCGTTAATAAGCTGCTCTAGGTTGGACCAACAATCATGCGGAGCACTGGCCCGGGGGTTGATTAAATTATACTCGGGATTGCAAATCCCTATGCAAATTGTATTAAGTTGTAAGCAAATGTAGTACCAATGTTGGGTCTTGCGAGACAAGTTTTAATCTCAACCTAATAAACAAGGGGGTCCCCACAACAACCCCGAGCATGTTAGGAGGGCAAAATATGGAAAACATAACACCGGTAACAAGGAACTAATGGCGGTAACAGCGGAACAAATCACTTAGCAAAAGGCCAAGCCTTCCACCAATACCAAGATATATATGTGCATTAAATTAAACAACAGATAATATTTTGATATCCATATCCATGTTATCACATGGAACAACCTACACCTGCAACTAAGAATGCTATAAGAGGGGCTGAGCAGTGGTAACTTAGCCAATCAAGGTTTGCTAGGATGTGCAGGTTAGAGGCTGTCATGGCAATTACGAGGCTGATATCAAGTGCTAGGTAGCGCAATTGTAATGATAAGAGCGAGAAACTAGCAAGCAAAAATAGTATCGTGATCCGGGTACGATCATCTTGCCTGTTGGTTCTTCAGTGAAACAAGTAGCGGGATCCTCGTAGTGGTACTCTCCTGGGTCCTCGTACTCAGTATCGACACTCGCATCTACCCAAGAGAAACAACAACAATAAACTTCCAACCAAGGTGCAATGCACAACCAAGATGATGCATGATTCATTTATGAAGAATTAAACATGGCAATCCAAAACTAGTCATGTTCCACATGCAAAGTTTGTTTATTAATGAATCTGGACAGAACCGCATGTTGAGTTATTTAGACATGCATGAACATGGAAAATATGGATGCATCATGCAAAGTCGATAGAAATGCATATAAAGAACGCAAGAAACGGAGTTACGGTTCTCACGACATGCTCACGACAAGGTATGGAGACAAAAAACACAACACCACCAAGCCATGGGCTAATTCTTGGCATTCCAAGGTAGCCACTAGATAGGTTATGAAAAATCACGCACAATAGACTCAAAGATCAACCAATTTCATGGAGTATACCTCCCACAAGTCATAAAACAATAAAACTCACAATCTGCCACCAAACAGCAACATAACAACTTACACAGCTCACACCTTGAGCTACAGGAATCCTACAGCCCTAACCATGATATTGACAGAATCTATTCAACACACACATCAACTTATCCAAATACACAATCAGCAAAGGAGGCACACATCAATAAACATGAAGCAATCAAGTTGACATGATGAAACAATTTTCTGGGACTTGGTGAAAATTCCAATTTTCTGGAATCTGAGTTAATAAAGTAGCAAGTTGACAGCAGTAGTTAAATATGCTAGAGAGATCTTAGTGGCATGAAAATTAACAGGATGGTAGAATACAATATCTACTACAAATAACTAACACTGAGCATGAGCACATTCCAAACACACCACTAGATAACACCCACTCTCCATGGCATAAAAATAACTACAGACTCCCAGACTTAGTAGTTTTTAGCATGCTGAAACAAAAACATTAAGTTGGTCCCTTTGCAGCATGGTTCCCACTTTTATGGGTGATTCTCATGTTAACCAAAAATACCATGGCATACTAGATACAAAATACTAGCAATCCCTAGTTGGTACATATCCCAAACAAGCATGGATTAAATCATGCAAAAATGAAAAAATGGCATCCCAGCTAAAATGACAGATTTATGAACTTGCTCAAAAGTGAAATCTGAAAGTTCCAATGGATTCATTAACTCTTCCTACCATAAAACCATGGGTCATACACATATGCTCATGTGAAACAACAAGGCACAAACAAGATAGCAAAACTACCACCTATTCCCATAAGTGATACATAGCTCTAATGCACATGGGCATAAATGATCCTAAGCAGCTTTGGTAACTAGATAACATGCAAATATCAAGACACCTCTTAACAAACATAACAACAAAGGGGCATGTCTAGTGGGGAAACCCACTAGTCCCCCCCCCCACATACACTCAACACACACTCTACAAGCAAGCACATAGACAAGCTCTACATATGCCCAAGGCATAGGAGCACCAACACTCATGAACATAACCCCCAAGAAGGAGGTGTTCACCCCCACACACACTCAACAAACACATGCATATATACATGTATGTATATCCACATACACACTCTAGCCACACACCATTCATATACACTCACACCACATGAGTGTAATGTGCCACACACACACATGTGAAGGCACCAAGCATCACACACACACACACCTATCACCATGCCACATACACACATGTGTGTATGCCTAAGCACACACACACAAGCACATGCATGTGCATGCTCACATGCACATACATACACACACAAGCACATATGAAAAGGAATAAAAACAAATAAATAAAAAGAAACAACTTGTTGGAATTGATCTTAATACATGCATACATACATATAGCCAAGGAAAAGAAACAAAAGAAGAGAAAAAAGCAAAACAAAAGGGGGGAGGAGTCGGGCTCGAACCCATGACCTCAGGGTCATCTCCCCCGAACCCAACCACTCTGCTACGGCTGCTGTTGCTAACAGAGGAGGGGCTCGGCCTGACTTACACACCCACCCACACAGCGGTAACTGACGAAACTGAAGAACAGAGTACTGCGGCGACAGGCAACGACGGCGACGCTACACGGCGGCACAGGGGATCTCCGGCGAGGCAAACCACCAGCGGGGAGAACGGGGTCCTCGTGGAACCCATCCCCGCACCAAACGACGGCAGGACGCGGCAGCAAGGAGGCGCTCGAGCTCGAGCTGCTGCTCGGCTCGGGGCACGACAGAGGCAGAATGCGACGGCGACGCTCGAGCTAGTAGGGGGGAAGGGCTTGTGCGGGATAGCTCACCTAGGGGAGGACGAAGGCGACCCTGACGTGCGACGAGGAAGGAGAGGCAGGGACGCGATGACGATGAGGAAGAAGAAGGCCCGACGACGATCTGTGGCGAGGAGGAAGAGGACGATGCCTTGGAGCCTCCCACTGCACTCTAACGCTGGGAACAGAACGCGGACGGCAACCGCGAGCTGCACGCCATCTTGGACACGGAGGGGAACCACTGGAGACGCGGCAACGACGGCGACGACGGCCGGCGACGCTTTCTCTGAACCTCGCTACACTCTGAACCCTTACCTGATAGGGAGGAAGAAGAGAGGGAGGAGAGCGATGGAGGGAGAGATGAGAGCTGCAGAGGCGGCGGAGAGAAGAGGAACACTAGGCGAGGAGGCACGCATGCCGAGGGGGGGCTTTATGCCCACGGACTGACGGCGACGATCGACGGAAAAGGCGATGACGGAGGCTCTCTGCTCTCTCTCTAAACCTGACAGCAGGGGAATGGAGCAGGTGACTGTTTCCTCGCGCGGGCTGGGCCGTGGGGAAAGGCCCACTCTGCTCACTCTCTCTCTCTCAAAACAAAAACAAAAAGGGCTTTTTCATTTTTAAAACCAGTTACACAAAAAAATAAATCCTTAGAATAAAAATAAAAGGTTCTAGTGCGAAACAAAAATATTTTTGCAAAGAAAATAATGTGCATTGTTTAATAAAATTATCAAGTTGATTTATAGAGCAAGTAATTTTTATACTTTAATAAATAACAGCCCCAGTTTAATTAAAACACCAAATCATACAAGCCCCTAACACCAAAAGAACCATACTGAAAATTAATAATATGCATAGGGCTAGCTCTTGAACATTTTTAAACAATTTTAGAAACAACTTAATTCTGATTTTAAAATTAAAAGAAGAGAAGGGGTATTAGAAAGGGGATGTTGACAAGAAATTAGAGAGGGGAAGAAGAAGAGGTGCACACAAGACTCCAACCACACTCAAGCACCAACACAACACAAGACCCACTCACATCCAAACACCACATGTCAAGACACATGAAAGCAAGCATGCAAGATGAATACTATGATGGATGATATGATGCATGGATGCAAACCAATACATGGGACAAGGTGCAATTCATACATAGCTCATGACACAAGGTTCATACATGGAGTTACATGCCATAAAAGGAAGGGACAACACTTGGGCTGTCACAACTCTCCCACACTACAAGAGGATCTCGAGCCAAGATCTAGGAACGAAAGAAATCTGGAAATTTGGAACGGAGAAGGTCCTCACGCTCCCAAGTAGCTTCTTTGTCGGAATGATGAGACCACTTCACCTTGAGGAATTTGATAGACTTGTTGCGAGTCTTACGCTCAGTTTCTTCAAGAATAGCAACTGGATGCTCATGATAAGAGAGATCTTCTTGGAGATTGATGTCTTGGAGGTCAATGGTCCGCTCAGGAGTCTTGAAGCATCTCCGGAGCGAAGAAACATGGAAGACATCGTGCATGTTTGCAAAATTTGGAGGAAGCAGTAGTTGATATGCAAGACCACCTCTCTTGCCAACAACTTTGAAAGGGCCAACAAAACGAGGAGCTAGCTTCCCTTTAATTCCAAACCGTTGAGTGCCCTTCATGGGAGAGACTCTGAGATAGACTAGATCATCCACTTGGAAGGAAACATCCCGATGTTTTTTTATCGTAATAACTCTTCTGTCGGGACCGAGCTGCTTTGAGGTTCTCGCAAATGACATGGCACATTTATTCTGCTTCAGTTATCATGTCATTGCCCAATATTTGATGCTCACCGGTTTTGGACTAGTTAAGCGGGGTATGACAATTTTTGTCATAGAGAATCTCGAAAGGGGCCTTGCCTGAACTAGCTTGAAAGTGATTGTTGTATGAGAATTCAGCATATGGAAGGCAGTCTTCCCACTTCATGCCGAATGAAATCACACAAGCTCTGAGCATATCTTCGAGGATCTGATTGACTCTCTCAACTTGACCACTTGTCTACGGATGGAACGCAGTGCTAAAATGGATCTTGGTACCCATAGCAGTCTGGAAGGACTCCCAAAACTTGGAAGTGAAGAGGCTTCCACGATCAGAAGAGATGAGCTGAGGAATACCATGCAAAGACTCTATCCTTGACGTATACAACTCTGCAAGCTAAGCTACCGAGATAGATTCTTTGACTGGAAGGAAATGAGCAACTTTTGACAGCTTGTCGAAAACCACAAATATGGCATCGTTGCCTCTCTTGGACTTGGGAAACCCAGTGACGAAATCCATCTCCACATGATCGAATTTCCACTCTGGGATAGGCAAAGGCTGAAGAAGACCTGCTGGACGTTGATGTTCCGCCTTCACTCTGTGACAAACATCACACTCATTCACGAACTGAGCAATTTCACGTTTCATGCGAGTCCACGAGAAGGTTTGCTTGAGATCCTGATACATCTTTGAACTGCCTGGATGAATGGATAGAAGAGAATTATGTGCTTCGTCCATGATAACCTTTCTGAGATCACCTTTTGGAACCACAAGACGGTCCTCAAAGAACAAGGTATCTTTGTTATCAACACGAAAGCACTTATACTTCGGAATGCTCTTGGCCACACCTTTCTTCACTTTCTTCACCATAGCGTGAAGAAGCTGCGCTTGGCAAACCTGATCTTCCAGAGTCAGAGGAACTTGAAGATTTGCAAGAAATCCTTGCGGAATCATCTGAAGGTTGAGCTTGTGGAAGGCCTCACAAAGCTCGGGCTGAAGAGGATTCAGAATGAGACTATTGCAGTATGCCTTATGGCTGAGCGCGTCTGCAATGACATTTGCTTTCCTAGGAGTATACTCAATGCTTGGATTGAAGTCCTCAAGCATTTCCACCCAACGAGATTGCCGAAGATTGAGATTGGGTTGAGTGAAAATGTACTTCAAGCTCTTGTGATCGGTGTACACCTCAACTGGTCTACCCAACAACAAATGCCTCCAAGTCATTAGAGCATGCACAACTGCCGCCAACTCAAGATCATGAGTGGGGTAGTTCTTCTCGGCAGTCTTCAACTGACCCGAGATATAAGCAACAATCTTCTTGTCTTGCATGAGAACACCACCAAGACCTTGGAGAGAAGCATCACAGAAAACTTGGAAAGGCTTAGACTGCTCAGGAGGAACAAGAACTGGAGCTGAAGTCAGTCTCTGCTAGAGTGTATTGAATGCCACATCACACTCAGGAGACCAAACAAACTTGACACTCTTCTGGAGGAGATTGGACAAAGGCTTAGCAATTTGAGAGAAGTTCTCCATGAACCTTCTGCAATAACTGGCAAGCCCGAGGAAGCTCCGAAGCTGCTTCACATTTTGAGGAGGTTCCCACTTCAAGATTGCCTCAACTTTATCAGGGTGCACTTTAATTCCCTCGCCAGAGATGACATGCCCGAGGTACACCACTTCATTGAGCCAAAACTCACACTTGAAAAACTTGGCATAAAATCGATGCTCTCTTAACTTGTCAAGCACAAGGCGGAGATGCTCTGCATGCTCTTCTTCTGTCTTCGAGAACACAAGGATGTCATCTAGGTAGACCAAGAAGAATTCATTCTTGAAAGGAGAGAAAATGAAATTCATCATTCTTGAGAAGGTTGGAGGGGCATTAGCAAGGCCAAACGACATGACAGTGTACCCATAAGAGCCAAAACTCGTCCTAAAAGCGGTCTTGGGAATCTCTTCTTCGCAAATGCGAATCTGATGATAACCCATGCGAAGATCAAGCTTCGAGAAAACCTTGGCACCTTTCAGTTGTTCAAACAACTCATTGATGTTGGGAAGTGGGTACTTGTTTCTGATTGTCTTCTTGTTCAATGGATGGTAGTCGACACAAAGACGACCCGTGCCATCTTTCTTCTTGACAAACAAAACACCACAACCCCATGGAGAAGAGCTTGGTCTATTCAGACCCAGACGTTCTTGCTCATCTAGCTGCTTCTTCAACTCTTTCAGCTCTCCGGGGCCAAGTTTATACGGGCGCTTGCAGACTGGTTCAGTTCCGGGCTCGAGATCAATCACGAACTCGACTGGCCGGTGCGGAGGCATTCCTGGCAATTCTTCTGGAAAGACATCTTTATACTCACAAACCACCGGAATTTGAGAAATCACCGAGATTTCACCCTTCTCATTAAGAGCAAAGAGACGGATTGCATCATCACGAGCCGCGAAAATAATCACGTCTTCTGAAGGATGAGTCAGCTTGACTTGTTTTGCTTTGCAATCAAGATGAGCCTTATTCATAGCCAGGAAGTCCATGCCCATAATGAGATCAATATCAGAATTCCCAAGAACAATTGGATAAGCCAGAAAAGAATAATTGCCCATCATGATAGAAGCATCCGGAACAATCATATGCGAACTCATGCGCATCCCCGGAGAAACCACACGAAAAGGACTAGCTAAATGCTCCACTGAAAACTCATGCATAGCGACAAAATGCTTGGATATGAATGAATGCGATGCACGAGAATCAAACAAAAGTTTTGCAGGAAAATCATTAACTGAGAGATTACCCATAATCACATCATTGGACTGCTCTCCTTCAACTGCATTCACCATATTCTCCCGGACTTACTTGGGATTATGCTTCACCATAGCATTGCGTGGAGGCTTGACAGGAGGAGGAGGCCGGAGACGTCGTTGGTTGCACTTGTTGGCATAGTGACCCTTCTGGCCACACTTGTGACAAGTCACCTCAGAAAGCGGACGAACATTGCCTGGAGGAGGAACATGAACAGCCTTGGACGCCTGGGGTCTCTGCTGAAATCCTGGGTTGGGTGGGTGGGAAGAACCATGACCACCGAACTGCTTCTGCTACTCAAGAGGGCGAAATGGAAGAGGATTTGGCGCCCAATACTTCTGCTGCCTGGGAACCATCTGAGAGCCAGAAGAAGAAGAATATGAATCCCTTGAATGCTTCTTGGGGTTCTCCAACTTGAGCTGAGCTGCTTCGACCTTCAAAGCCATGTTGTAGAACTGATCGAACTCCCGAGGATCTTGAAGAACTAGACCTGACAGAAGCTCATCCTTGAGACCCCCTCTGAATTGATAGATCATAGCTTTGTCATCTGGAACATCTTTCTTGGCATAATGGGCTAGATTCTGGAACTCGACGTTGTACTGGTAGACAGACTTGCATGCCTGCCTCATGTGCCTGAACTTCTCACACATCTCCTCGACAAAGCTTGTCAGAATGTAATGAGCCCTATAGTCACGACGGAAATCGTCCCAAGTAACAACACGATCACCCCTGGAATCCTTGTACTGCTGCCATCAATCAGCTGCTTGACCCTTGAGCTGGAACGATACAAATCTGACAAAGTCCTCTGGCCTGACATTGCTGCACTCAAAATGCTTACTCATATCACGAAGCCAATCATCAGCATCAAGAGGTTTCTCACAACAGGTGAAAGACTTGGGCTGGTTGGCAAGGAACTGATTGAGCGTTGCGAACTGAGGCTGATTCTGAAAATTCCCTTGAAAACCTTGCTGACCCTGCTCCCTTTCTTGCAACAGTCAGAGCAACATCTGAGTGTTCACATTAGTTGTGGCCATCACAGCTTGCCAAGCTTCTGGAGGACGAGGTGGAGGAGGCGGTGGTGGTGGTGGTGGTGGAACATCAGACTGCTCCTCACCACGACCTAGATTGTTGCGAGTTGGTGGAGCCATCCTGAAGATGGACAAAACGCATCAGCACCTCATTGATAAGATGAAATCGAAGCTGAATCAAATGCTTGAAAGAAATTGAACAAATAACAACACAACCTTCCTACTGAAAATTAGTAAGAATGCTTCTTCGGTTTATGATAACGTCATCAGAAATTAGCTGCCACTTGCAATAACACAAAATTATTGAGCTAAGCGCTCGGAACAAATGTACATGCCCATATACATCTGAAGAAGATGATCCTAGATGACTACAAGATTTCCCACCAATGAACTTCCGAAAACTTTCTGGTTATGCAATCCGGTGTGGGGGATACAAGGAGGAAATATCTCACACAACTAGCAATCCTACACCCCAACTATATCCATCCTTCAACACATAACCAGAGGCTTTCGCAAACTCATCTAATCTCGAATCCTCGAACTCACAACAATACAAAACCATGGTGGTACCTCGGATGCCTCCCCAGTACTGGGTGACTCCGACCTTATCTCACCATAATAAGTATTGAAGTAATTCCGAACACTCTCCATCCTGAGATATCAAGGAAGCTGAATGATAACGATGTGCCAACATTTCCCTAGAGCTCGACTCCCTGGAAGAAATATGGAAAACATAACACCGGTAACAAGGAACTAATGGCGGTAACAGCGGAACAAATCACTTAGCAAAAGGCCAAGCCTTCCACCAATACCAAGATATATATGTGCATTAAATTAAACAACACATAATATTGTGATATCCATATCCATGTTATCACATGGAACAACCTGCACCGGCAACTAAGAATGCTATAAGAGGGGTTGAGCAGCGGTAACTTAGCCAATCAGGGTTTGCTAGGATGTGGAGGTTAGAGGCTGTCATGGCAATTAGGCGGCTGATATCAAGTGTTAGGTAGCGCAATTGTAATAATAAGAGCGAGAAACTAGCAAGCAAAAATAGTATCGGGATCCGGGTACGATCATCTTGCCTGTTGGTTCTTCAGTGGAACAAGTAGCGGGATCCTCGTAGTGGTACTCTGCTGGGTCCTCGTACTCAGTATCGACACTTGCGTCTACCCAAGAGAAACAGCAACAATAAACATCCAACCACGGTGCAATGCACAACCAAGATGATGCATGATTCATTTATGAAGAATTACATGGCAATCCAAAACTAGTCATGTTCCACATGCAAAGTTTGTTTATTAATGAATCTGGACAGAACCTCATGTTGAGTTATTTAGACATGCATGAACATGGAAAATATGGATGCATCATTCAAAATCGATAGAAATGCATATAAAGAACACAAGAAACGGAGTTACGGTTCTCACGACACGCTCACGACAAGGTACGGAGGCAAAAACACAAGACCACCAAGCCATGGGCTAATTCTTGGCATTCCAAGGTAGCCACTGGATAGGTTATGATAAATCATGCACAATAGACTCAAATATCAAGCAATTACATGGAGTATAGCTCCCACAAGTCACAAAACAATAAAACTCACAATCTGCCACAAAACAGCAACATAGCAACTTAGACAGCTCACAACTTGAGCTACATGAATCCTACATCCCTAACCAAGATATTGACAGAATCTGTTCAACACACACATAAACTTATCCAACTAGACAATCAGCAAAGAAGGCACACATCAATAAACATGAAGCAATCAAGTTGACATGATGAAACAGTTTTCTGGGACTTAGTGAAAATTCCAGTTTTCTAAAGTCTGAGTTAATAAAGTAGCAAGTTGATAGCAGTAGTTAAATATGCTAGAGAGATCCTATTGTCATGAAAATTAACATGATGGTATAATACAATATCTAGTACAAATAACTAACACCGAGCATGAGCAAATTCCAAACACACCACTAGATAACACCCACTCTCCATGGCATAAAAATAACTACAGACTCCCAGACTTGGTAGTTTTTAGCATGTTGAAACAGAAACATTAAGTTGGTCCTTTTGCAGCATGGTTCCCACTTTTATGGGTGATTCTCATGTTAAACAAAAATACCATGGCATACTAGATACAAAATACTAGCAATCTCTAGTTGGCACATATCCCAAAGCAAGCATGGATTAAATCATGTAAAAATGACAAAATGGCATCCCAGCTAAAATGACAGATTTATGAACTTGCTCAAAAGTGAAATCTGAAAGTTCCAATGGACTCATTGGCTCTTCCTACCCCAAAACCATGGGTCATACATATATGCTCATGTGAAACAACAAGGCACAAACAAGATAGCTAAACTACCACCTATTCCCATAAGTGATACATAGCTCTAATGCACATGGGCATAAATGATCCTAAGCAGCTTTGGTAACTAGATAACATGCAAATATCAAGACACCTATTAACAAACATAACAACAACGGGGCATGTCTAGTGGGGAAACCCACTAGTCCCCCCACACACACATACACTCAACACACACACTCTACAAGCAAGCATACACACAAGCTCTACATATGCCCAAGGCATAGGAGCACCAACACTCATGAACATAACCCCCAAGAAGGAGGTGTTCACCCACACACACACTCAACAAACACATGCATATATACATGTATGTATATCCACATACACACTCTAGCCACACACCATTCATATACACTCACACCACATGAGTGTAATGTGCCATGTGTCATACACATATGCTCATGTGAAACAACAAGGCACAAACAAGATAGCAAAACTATGCACATGGGCATAAATGATCCTAAGCAGCTTTGGTAACTAGATAACATGCAAATATCAAGACACCTCTTAACAAACATAACAACAAAGGGGCATGTCTAGTGGGGAAACCCACTATCCCCCCCCACACACACATACACTCAACACACACACTCTACAAGCAAGCACATAGACAAGCTCTACATATGCCCAAGGCATAGGAGCACCAACACTCATGAACATAACCCCCAAGAAGGAGGTGTTCACCCACACACACACTCAACAAACACATGCATATATACATGTATGTATATCCACATACACACTCTAGCCACACACCATTCATATACACTCACACCACATGAGTGTAATGTGCCACACACACACATGTGAAGGCACCAAGCATCACACACACACACCTATCACCATGCCACATACACACATGTGTGTATGCCTAAGCACACAGACACACAAGCACATGCATGTGCATGCTCACATGCACATACATACACACACAAGCACATATGAAAAGGAATAAAAACAAATAAATAAAAAGAAACAACTTGTTGGAATTGATCTTAATACATGCATACATACATATAGCCAAGGACAAGAAACAAAAGAAGAGAAAAAAACAAAACAAAAGGGGGGAGGAGTCGGGCTCGAACCCATGACCTCAGGGTCATCTCCCCCGAACCCAACCACTCTGCTACGGCTGCTGTTGCTAACAGAGGAGGGGCTTGGCCTGACTTACACACACACAACGGTAACTGATGAAACTGAAGAACAGAGTATCGTGGCGACAGGCAACGACGGCGGCGCTACACGGCGTCACAGGGGATCTCCGGCGAGGCAAACCACCAGCGGGGAGAACGGGGTCCTCGTGGAACCCATCCCCGCACCAAACGACGACAGGATGCGGCAGCAAGGAGGCGCTCGAGCTCGACCTGCTGCTCGGCTCGGGGCACGGCGGAGGCAGAATGTGACGGCGACGCTCGAGCTAGCAGGGGTGAAGGGCTTGCGCGGGATAGCTCACCTAGGGGAGGACGAAGGCGACCCTGACGCGCGACGAGGAAGGAGAGGCGGGGACGCGAAGAAGGCCTGACGACGATCTACGGCGAGGAGGAAGAGGACGACGTCTTGGAGCCTCCCACTGCAACCGAACGGAACGCGAACGGCACGCGAACGGCAACCGCGAGTTCCATGCCATCTTGGACGTGGAGTGGAACCACTGGAGACGCGGCAACAACGGCGACGACGGCCGGCGACGCTTTCTCTGAACCTCGCTACACTCTTAACCCTTACCTGACAGGGAGGAAGAAGAGAGGGAGGAGAGCGATGGAGGGAGAGATGGGAGCTGCGGCGACGGTGGAGAGAAGAGGAACCCTAGGCAAGGAGGTACGCATGCCGAGGGGGGCTTTATGCCCATGGACTGACGGCGACGGTCGACGGAAAAGGCGACGGCGGAGGCTCTCTGCTCTCTCTCTGAACCTGACGGCAGGGGAACAGAGTAGGTGACTGTTTCCTCGCGCGGGCTGGGCCGCGGGGAAAGGCCCACTCTGCTCACTCTCTCTCTATCTCAAAACAAAAATAGAAAGTTTTTTTTTCATTTTTAAAACCAGTCACACAAGAAAAAATCCCCAGAATAAAAAGAAAAGGTTCTAGTGCAAAACAAAAATATTTTTGCAAAGAAAATAATGTGCACTATTTAATAAAATTATCAATTTGATTTATAGAGCAAGTAATTTTAATACTTTAATAAATAACAGTCCCTGTTTAATTTAAACACCAAATCATACAAGCCCCTAACACCAAAAGAACCATACTGAAAATTAATAATATGCATAGGGCTAGCTCTTGAACATTTTTAAACAATTTTAGAAACAAATTAATTTTGATAATAAAATTAAAATAAGAGAAGGGGTATTAGGAAGGGGATGTTGAGAAGGAATTAGAGAGGGGAAGAAGAAGAGGTGCACACAAGACTCCAACCACACTCAAGCACCAACACAACATAAGACCCACTCACATCCAAACACCACATGTCAAGACACATGAAAGCAAGCATGCAAGATGAATACTATGATGGATGATATGATGCATGGATGCAAACCAATACATGGTACAAGGTGCAATTCATACATAGCTCATGACACAAGGTTCATACATGGAGTTACATGCCATAAAAGGAAGGGACAACACTTGGGCTGTCACAGCCCCCTCCTTCCTCTTCTTCATTGGCCTCCACCCTATATGGGAGGAGAGTTCCCCCTCTGGTCCATGGCCTCCATGGTGGTGGAGGGGTGGGAGCCCCTCCGAAATTGGATCACCCTCTTTATTCTCTTCTGTTTTGCACTCCTATTTTGTCGCCAAAAACCGTTGCTTATATTCCTGAAGATCCTTAACTCCGATCGGGCTGACATTTTGAGGGAATTTTTATCAAACAATTAGCTTTGTTGCAACCTAAGGAGAGATCCAACCAATAGACGAGGTGGGCACGGTCCTCCAGGCCGCGTTTGGGCCCTGGCCCGCGCCTTGGTAGAGGGTGGAGGCTGTGGGACTCTGTTTGCATTGATTCCACTTCTCAAAATTCATAAATATTCCACAAAAAATCTCCATCAATTTTTATCTCATTTGGACTTCGTTTGATATGGAATTTCCGTGAAACAAAAAACACACAAAAAATAGGAACTGGGACAGGGCACTGGATGAATAAGTTGTATAATATTGGCATCAAGCAATCAAAAATTATAGAGACGACGGAGACGTATCACTTGGCACTTGAGGAATGATTTGATTTTCAGCAAGGGAAAGGAATCCATCGTGGCCTCGGTAAGCTTTGTTCAAAGCTATTGAGCTTTTGTCTCGTCTTGTCATGGAAACTGGCAGGTGGAAGTGTGCATCAAAGGTAGGCAAGTGGTGGAAGAACTCCAGGAAACCAAAATATGGAGAGAAATGTTATTGCATGGAAGCCTCCCACATTGGGTTTTTTCAAGATAAATGTCGACGCAAGTTTTGTGGAGGTCATCAAGGCTGCGAGCATGGGGGTGGTCGTCAGATACCATTATGGACAAGTTCTCATCTCCTCTTTGGATAACATTGGAGCTTGTCGTGCCGTCAAGGAAGCAGAACTAAGAGCGACCCTCTCTGGCCTGTATATTAGCAGCACTCTTGATAAGCCTATCATTTCGGAAAATAACTGTTCCTCAATGGTTTCTATGTTTGGAAAAGAGTGTGTTGATAGGTCAACTCTGGTGGACCTTAAAAAGGAGGCGTTGAATGTCTCTAAGCTGATGATGGGTATTCGTTGTCAAGACTAATAGGTTAGCCAATATGGTGGCTCATGAGATTGCAAAGTTCAGTTTTGATAACAGGTCTGATGGTATTCTTTTTAATATTGTTCCGCCCTACATGGAAAATCTTGCAATGAATGATTGTATTAATGTTTTAAAATAATTAATATATGGTGGGGTTAAAAAAGGGTTTAGATATTACATTTATCAACGCAGGAGATGGAAACTAGAGTACATGAAGGAAATGGGGAATGGAGGAGGAAGATGAGGAGTACAAAGCAGGGAGAGGAGAACGCGAGACCATGCTAAGTAGAAACCGAAGCCCTTTTTTCCCCGACCAAATCATCTCATGAACTTCACTTGTTATTGCCTCCGGACCGGGCCAAACTGGATTAGGGCGGCCCGTGGGAAGGTCGTTGACGATCCCCCCTTCTTAAATTTTGGCTTGCCCTCAAGTTGACTTCATGTTGAACCACCGGGATCCCAAAGGTTTGTACAGGCGAAACCGAACTAAGAAGCTTATCATCGAGGTCCCAGCTTAGTTGCATTGCTTGAAGAATGAGCATACCATGAACCACCATTAAAGTCAAAGAACTTGGGTGACCCATATTATAACAACGATGCAATCCTGTGAAAACTACACACTCGCGACCATTATAGAAATCAGAGGCACGATCTTGTGAAATGTTGCATCCCATGAACTCAAGAGCAAAGTATTGGGCCATGATTTTGCGATATATGTTAGCAAACTCAACATGGCTTTGATGCAGTGTGCATGAGAGCACAACTGTCAAACACTCGCACGTATATCGCATTGAGATATTGCCGATAGAAGAACAATCATAGGAGAGTGACCAAGGTATTTCCCATTGAACTTCTTCTGAAACCGAGAATGAACTATCACTAGGAGTGCAAAACAAAATTTTATATTGCAATGGCATCACTGAGTGACCAGGCGATCCTCCATTCCAGGCAGGGAGGCTGCTCGTAGTTTGTACGAAATAATTGCGCAAACAACTTGCCACCAGTAGAGATATCCAAGTGGAATTACCTTGCAATTTCTTGAATAAAATATTCATGAAATGTATCACTATCAGACTTAAGAATCATGGAGATATTGTACAGCCCATTTGTGTGAACTAAACTCAACAATTTCAAGCTTAGGTGTTGCCGATAACATAGTCAGAACATGATGCAAGGGTTGGACCAAATTTCACAATCAGCACAAATAGCTCCCAAGAAGGCCATGGCTGCACTTTGTCTAGGAAAATGAAATCCTGCTGAAAGTTATCAGTCTCTAGCAAGACACAACAGAGACACATTCTGGCAGGAAAACCTTGCAAAAACTTCAACATACCGGCCCATAGGAAGCATGAGGCAATAAAGATTTCACATGCTTGAGAAAAATCATGAAACTCACTAAGACAAGAATGCATGTTACAGTGTTGTAGCTTAATTCCAACAGATTGCAAAATCATATGATGAAAAATGCTGAATAGATTGGATATATATTTTTTGGTGAACTATACACTACTCAGAGCCAACAGTACAACCTCTGTATGCTTGAACCGATTCACATGAAACTTGGTGACACACTATTGCATGAGCATGAAATTCCACAAACCAAACATGATATCTGTACCCCAAGAGAACTTCCCCAAGTACCAAATCAAACTAGGATTTCTCACATAAAACAAGGACGGGTTGAGATAGTAACAATTAATTGCATCATATGTGATTGCAAAGCATCAAGAGTACTGCCTTCTAATGGATCAGAAAACTTCAACTGATTCGAGGAAAATTCCATAGGAATGGACCAAGCAATTGCCCACTAAAACAACTCACCATCATTCTGACCATCCTTGCCAAAAACACTAAAATTTCTATCCAACAAACACCTGAGCTCACATTGTTTAACTGCCCATTATCCAGGAACAAGACATGTATGCCTTATCGTTGAAGGCCCTTCATGAAAGTCTTCGTTGACCAGATACTTGGAGTTCTAACAGGCTTGGCCACATCTCAAATGGAAACCAATAATGCCTCCAAAGAGCAACAGAGTGTAGGATCAAAAGTAGGTCTAGAGGGGGTGTGTGATTAGACTACTTGACCAAATAAAAACCTTACATTTTCCCAAGTTAATTGGTTGGCAGATTTTAGGAATTCTACCAAATCAAGTTCACCCTACACATGCATGTCTACGAGTATTGCAGCGGAAAGTAATGACAAGCATTTGTAAGAGGATAGGGATAAGAATGTCAAACACAATTTGGAGACACGAAGATTTTTTCCCGGGGTTCCGATAGGTGGCGCTATCGTACATCCACATTTATGGAGACTTCAACCCACGGAGGGTAATGGTCACGAGAGTCCATGGAGGGCTCCACCCATGAAGGGTCCACGAAGTAGAAACCTTGTCTATTCCATGATGGCCTATGTCAACGGAGGACTAGCCTTACTCGGGGTAGATCTTCATGAAGTAGGCAATCTCCTACCCCTTACAAACTTCTTGGTTCAACTCCACAATAGAGTTGAGCAATAATGTTGTAACGGTTCGATTTTTGGAGATGCCTATATACACCCTCCACCACCTCTCACTCGCAAGAGAAGCACTCAGAACACCCACCCACTTGCCATATCCAATTTTCTGAGAGAGAACCACCTACCCTTGTGTTGAGGTCAAGATCCAGAGTAAAAACTCGGTTGCACCAAATAGTGTAAAATGTGGCAACTTTGGCCTTTTCGGTGAGACCGATATATAAATCCCGGTGGTACCGATATGGGTGACCTAGGCAGTTTCCAAATATCGGTGTCACCGATTCCTCAAACTCGGTGGGTCCGACTTTAAGAAATTGGTTAAGAAAAAGTTAGTCACTAATTCTCGGTTGCACCGAATGCAAACTTGGTAGTACCGAGATGCTAGTGTTTGGCTGAGTTTCTATCTAGGGTAAAACTCGATGGGTCCGAATGGGAATTGTTGGCTTCACCGAATTTTCACTTTTGGCTTTGGACAGAGGGTTTATGTGGGAAAGTGGGTGAGTATTTTTGGTGGGTAAAATCTAAGCATTTGAGCAACCAGATCATCATAAATACCCCATCCCCTTTTAATAGTATTGGCTTTCCTATGGACCCAAAAGTTATTTCTCACAAAATGTAAAATGTAAAGTCCTCAATCTTGAAGCATGGCCAATCCTATTCCTTCATTTCCTTGGGGACGTTCTCCACATAATCCTTTAGCCAACCCATCATTGAACTTTTTACTGAGATAGACTTGGTGGAAACATTAGTCCAATGAAATATATGTTGTTATTAATTACCAAAATCACCTAGCGAGAAGTTGTGCTTTCAATCTCCCCCTTTTGGTAATTCATGACAACATATAGATCAAAGCTTCGATAAAATATATAATCAATGAATATCATCGTTGCTTTGAGAGGTATGTGATAAGCAAGAGCTCCCCCAAATTTGTGCATTATTTTAAATTTGCATTGAATGCAAATGCACAATCGATTAAGATCATGGGTTACTCTTCCATGTCACATACAACTTGGTGGTATACAAAAATTAATGTGAGTGAATTACATAAGCACACCACACCAAATATTAAGTGAATGATCATCATATAGACATCTCAAGGATAACAAAGTAGTAGCATCAGGCAAATGTATATGATCAAACACAGACAAAGTTTTCAACCAAACAGTAAAACAAATGTTTTTAAACGTAGAGAGGGATCAAAATGCAACTCTCTCTCTCGCTCTCCCTCTCTCAGAGACCTATGATCTATAACCTCTCCCCCTTTGGCAACAACTTACCAAAAAGTTCAAAGCTATAGAGCTAATCATTGCTCTGGGCATGGTCTCCTCCATGAGACGATCAAGCTGCTCCTGTGGCTGTCGAAGGAGTAGAGAGAAGAGCATCCACGAAATCTTGTGCTGAAGTCCTCTAAGGTGGTGGAGTATACACTGGAGGTGCAGATGGAACTGATGGAGCTACAGCAGGTGTTGATCAAGAAGGCCTCATCTCTGGAGCTGGCATGGTAGGAGTCCTGGACTAAGTCTTGAACTGGGTGCTCGTCCTGAGAGGTGGACTGTCATCATCAGCATCATCATCATCATCTGAAGAGTGAGAAATGGGAACTGCATCCACTTCCTTCTTGAGCTCATCCGCCATCGTAGTCAGCCCATCCACCTTGTTGTTCATCGTGGTGAACCTATCCTCCATAATCCTCATAAGGCTCTCCTCATTAAGCATGATGTTCTTGATGTCCTTCTGCATGCCCTGGATAGTGCTAAAGAGGAGATCCATCTGCTCACTCTTGGTCCTTGGCACCTGAGCACTAGAGGCTCTGGCTGCCTCAGCCTCTGCCTGTGCAGTAGATGAAGTGGGATGACTGGGGTCCATCACCAAAACATTGTCCTCGAAGTCTGGCTGGAGTGGCATATGTGGACGATCAATTTCATACACATTCTTCTCTAGCTTAGATTTGACGAGCATCTAAATGTAAGGTGTGTATCCACAAGATCTCTTCTGGTTAGCAGTTGTCCTCTTCATAGTCTCAACTATCAAGTCCATCACCCTGAATCTGGTGTGGGTTTCTATGTGGTGCAGCATGTTGATGGAATACCCCCTAATCATCTTGGCATCGCCATACTTAGGCATCAAGGTGTACCTTAAGATTGTATTTGTGGTGGGTAGTCCAGCTTGCATATGATAGACAGAGCTAAACTTGTGTGAATGCACATGGGTGGAAGGGATGGCTTTGTACATATTTCCCATAGAGTTGTGGCTCATGTTTGCTTCAACATAAATGTCCAGGTCACCATCCTCAACTTATGGGGCTCCTAAGATGGCAGCCCACTCCTCCATGGTAGACTGGTATCTGACTCCCTCTGTCACCCATACAATGCAGCCATCTAGATAGAAATGGGCAGTGGAGTAGAACTGCATGACCATCTAACCGTTCCATGCTATGAACTCTCTCCCAACAAATTTCTCTATATCAATGCATCTTAAGTTTTCTTGCACACTAGGGAAATAGTCCTCATTTGCCTTGATATAGGCCGAGTCAATGTATTTCATATCACTGACTGTTGGGCTCTTGTCCAAAAGGACAGTCTCATAGAAGTCCTGTTGTTCCTTAGTGTAGAATATGTCATCCACATCAGTTCTTCTCCTGGATGCATAATGGTCATATGCTCTCCACGTCCTCAGCCCTGAGTCTCTCCTCTTCTTCATATCCTCAGCAATAGGGTGAGCATCATTATGCTCTGGCATACATGGCCTCAGTTTCCTCAAAACTGGCATGTTCTCTTCCTCATCATCTCCGGAAGTAGAACTCTTGTTCTTAGTTGCAAGAGGGATGGATCTGGTGTTCCTCTTGGGTTTGGGAGTTACTGGCTTATTGGGTGTAGACTACTTGCTCTTAGATGGAGCTTACTTGGGCATAACATCTGGAAGGAGCTTCTTTTTCATGGAAGGAGGAGCTTGGGAAGCTGGCTCTGCCTCCATCTCCTCCTCCTCAGCATTAGTTGGGTCCTCATACATGGAAGTGGGCCTTCAAATGACTCTCACTATTCTCTTCCTGGCTCTCTTCTTGTCACCTGCCTTCTTAGACATAGAGCTCATTGGAGGATCAACAGAAAGTGAAGTGTTGGCCTTGGCACTCTCAGGTGCCTTAGAGCTAGCATATTCCTTCCTGATAGGCTTCTTAGCAAAAGAGGTCTCTGATGTAGATTTCTTTGCATCTCTCTTTCTTCTCTTGCTGCTTCTTGGTTACTTCCTCTTATGCAACAAAATTTGAATCCTCCTCCTCTGAGTTCAGCTTCTTCCTTTCCTTGGTGGCAGCCTTGGGCATAACATGGGAGCTAGGGGTGCCTAGATCTTCTAAAGGGGATGAACTAGCATTTGGGCTAGTGCATGAGCTCATATCCACACCTCTATAACTAAAATCATTCTAGCTGTGATCAGACTATCACATGCTGACCCTGTGAATAGAGTATAGAAGAACAAAGGGGTTGAGCATCACAAAAATACAAAATGTTTTCTCAAAATTTGAATTTTGAATCTTAAGTTTAATCTTCAGCAAAAAGGATTTTGATACCACCGAATCAAAATTTCTGGAGCCACCGAGACACACAACCTCCTTAACAGAAACTTGGCAACCACTTTGGTTTCACCAAAAGTGGCCACTTGGTTTCACCGAGACTATTCTCAGTTGCCCTAAAATCAAAATTGATAGAACCAATTTTAATGACTCGTGTCACCGAGATGCAGATTGCGGATAGTTAAACATAAATATTCATTGTTCCCGAATCTAATGGAGCTTTTAGTGGATGTAATAGGTGCACACTATGGCAAGATGATTGGAATGGATCAATTGCACATGAGTTGGATGAGGAGTGCAAGAATCCGAGGTATTACCCTAATTTGGCAGCGACCTCCTACGACAGCGATGGCAGGGACAAATGCGGTCGACGACGAAGAATCCCGGTGGCGCAGATGCACTGGGGCAAGGAGAAGTCCGAAGACGTCGAGCGGTAGCTAGGGTTTGCAGGGACCACAACATTTGAAGAAGTGTTTCCAAAAACCTGTTCTGCCAGAATATATACCCACAGCTGTCGGTGATAACAGTTCTAAAATATTGATGCCACTGGGTTCCTCTATTGTCAGTTGATAGGGAAACTCGGTGAAGTGGTGATTATGGAATTGGTATTACCGAGATGATAAATCCAGATCAACCCTTGGCTTCAATGGAACCGAGATTTTGTGGTTGGTTACACTGAGATGCACCGGGGAGGTTTTGGAAGTTAGCTCTTAACGAAACGGAACTTCGAGTGCTCCTCACACAGTGTGTTCGAGAACTTAGATAGCTACAGGGAGGTACTTAGGTAGTCTTGCACATCTAATTGGCCAAAGAAAATGAAAGCCAAATAACAACACTTGGATATCCTCGAATGATAAAAATATATGCATACCAACATGCTCACACAATAAGATATCAAATGAAACATAGAAAACATGCAAAACCACTCTAGTATCCACCAAGCACTTTGGCGATGATGGAGTCATCTATATATGTGTATACTGACTTAGGATCCAAGTAAGAATACTTGATCATAGGTCATACTTATCGTTTAAGCAAAAGTGAGGTTACCACTTTTATATACAACATTTAATGTGTTCACACCTTTAAGAGATACTTTAACTCAAGTCTTAGAGTAAAGTTCTCCCTTGATGTGACATCCCCCTAAGAGGGATAAACTAACCTTGGGTTTTATCATAGAAGACTTCATGTGGGTGGTGTAGTGGTGTATGCTCATAGTAGATGAAGATCATCTTGAATTGGGACCAATCCTCGTTGTTTCTTACTCTTTTCACCAACATGGGTTAGTCCCATACAAGAGACAAATACAAGGATATCTATGGACATGGAGTGCAAAGCATACATGATGATGTCCGTGGATTCATTAATTACCTTGTCCCTTGCTTACTTTTGAGGTAATGTGTGACTCCTTGAACTATTGCATAAGGTTCATGTTGATTGCAAACAATCCTTGGGAAAAATTAATGTCAGTGAATTTTGTTGGCGGAGTCACCCCTCAAGAACTTCCCTAGTTCCTGTTCTTTGGGACCCATATCAACTTGATGGGGATCCTTGGAGTTGAAGTACCACTTGTAGAAGTTGAGCTTGTAGTATCCTTGGGAACCCACTTGACCATGGCTTGGGACTCATCTTCATATGAGTCGATCTCCTCTTGAAGCTTGTCCTTGCCCTTGATCTTGTGGTCTTGTGGTGGAAGATCATCTTCAGATTTTGTTCCCGTCGGAAGATTATGTTCATACTTCTCCGTTTGGGGAACAAACTTTGGCTTGGGGTATTGACCTTCTTCCCATTAAACTCCATTGATGTTGAAGTAGCCAATGCCATGGATCTTCCGGTATACTCCATGCTTGCGTACAATTTCCTCGAATTGCTTACATCCGGCAAGTCTTTTGTAGACACCCTTTTCTATAATCCCTTTCAATAGATCATTTTATTGCTCAATTATAACTTGGCTAAGAGAATCATTAGTGGAATCAATAGAACTACTAGAAGCAATATCATTGGATTTATCATTTTTATTGCTACTAGTTGAAGAACCTTTCTTGCCTTCATTACTAGTTTGTTTAGCCTTAACTTATGGAATAAATGTATACAAGAGTAGTCGCTTGGCTAGGTAATAGAAAGTCTTGTTTCGAAGATGATCATTGATAGCTTTAAGGAATTCATGATCTTGCTCCAGATTGAGTTTCTCAAAGCGGAGCTTCTCATGAGTTCTTACAAGCTCTCTATGATCTTCTAGAGTACATTCATGGGCTAACTTAAGAGTGTTTAATTCCTTAGTTAGTCGCTCTATTTCCTTCTTATCATCATCACATGACTTATCTTGACTAGTGTGATTACTATCAAGTTCATTTTGACTAATATCACTAGACTTGTCATATATCAAGTCATCATCTCCAAGTAATTCATCCTCGTCACTATTAAAGTCAATGTATTTGGGTTGTGATACCTTGGGGCCTTTAGCCATGAAGAAAATTCCACGCCCTTCGTTTGGTGAATCAAATATGTCATAGGAGTTGGAGGAAACGAGTGCAAGTCTGGCAACATCTTCATCTTGAATATTGTCGGAGTCAAAGCGATAGCTTCACTCGTAGTGGTTGTCGGATTCGGAGCCAGAAACCCATTCACCAACATGAGCTTGATGTCTTCTTCTTGTGTAGCTCTTGGTGTACTTGTCCTTCTTCTTCAAGTCTTTACTTCTTCGGGAGGGTCTTCGTTCATAACGATCATATCTACTCCTTCTCTCTCTTCAAGGTGACTCATCTCTTGAGATATTTCTTCTAGGTGACTCTTCCCTTCTTTTGTGGGGGGTAGGGGGCGTGCACTCATTTGAGTAGTGTCCGAGCCTTCCACAATTGTAATAATTTCAGTCATGACTAGATGAACACTTCTCTTCATATCTTGAGTTGGAGTTTCTTTCTTTGCCTATACTCTTGTAGAACTTGTTGAATTTCTTGACCATCAGGCTTATCTATTCATTGGTTACAAGGTTGTCACTTGATGTAGACTGGGTGTCACTTGAAGCTTTGTAAGCACCGCTTTACTTGTTGTGAAGTTCTTCCTTGTCTTTGAGTGATATCTCATGAGCAACAATCCTTCCGATGACTTGTGTGGGCTTGAGATCTTTGTATTTTGGCATCATTTGGATCAATGTACACACGGTGTCGTACTTCCCATCCAAGGCTCCAACTATCTTCTTGATGATGAATTTGTTGGTCATATCTTCGCTTCCTAAGCGACAATCACATTTGTGATGAAAGCAAGCCTAGAGTACATTTCGGCGACTCCTTCACCATACTTCATCTTGAACTGATCAAGTTGACACTGAAGCACATCCAACTTAGATTCCCTGGCGGATTCAGTACCTTCATGCATATCAACCAAAGTATCCCAAATTTCCTTTGCATTCTCAAGACGGCTAATCTTGTTGAATTCTTCGGCACAACAGTTGAATAGAATGTCACATGCTTGAGCATTGTATTGCAACATCTTCAATTCTTCCATGATCGCTTCATGATTCGGTTCCTTTCCGTCACCAAAGAATTCACCTTGCGAGTCAACATGAACAACAGCCCATACGACGGGGTGATGACCAAGAATATCCATTTTTCATTTTATGCTTCCAACTAGCAAAAATTTTACAATCAAAACATGAACCTCTATGGTGATAATTTCCCTCACTAGACGCCATACTCTCCTAGGTTGTGAGACCAATGCAATGGAGACCAAAGCTCTGATACCACTTGTAGGATCGAAAGTAGGTCTAGAGGGGGAGGGGTGATTAGACTACTTGAACAAATAAAACATAACCTTTTACCAAGTTAATCAGTTGAAAGATTTTAGCAATTCTAGCAAATCAAGTTCAACCTACACATGCATGTCTACGAGTATTGTAGCAGAAAGTAATGACAAGCATATGTAAGAGGATAGGGATAAGAAGATCAAACACAATTTGGAGACACGAAGATTTTTTTCCCGTGGTGCCGATAGGTGGCGCTATCCTACATCCACATTTATGGAGACTTCAACCTTGTCTATTCCATTTATGGTTCCGATAGGTGGCTCCATCCAGGAAGGGTCCACGAAGTAGCAACCTTGTCTATTCCATGATGGCCTACATCCACGGAGGACTAGCCTTACTCGGGGTAGAGCTTCATGAAGTAGGCGATCTCCTTGCCCTTACAAACTTCTTGGTTCAACTCCACAATCACGAACAAGGAGGCTCCCAAGCAACACCTAACCAATCTAGGAGGCACCACCCTCCAAAAGGTAATAGATGTGGTAGTATGATGAACTCCTTGCTCTTGTGCTTCAAAATATAGGTTTCTCAACACTCAATCACTCTCTCATAGATTTGGCATCGGTTGAAGAGATTGATTGGATGGAAGCAACTTGGGTAGGCTAGAAATCAAGATCCATATGGTTGGAGTCGATGAACTTGACCTCAACACAAGGGCAGGTGATTCTTTCTGAGAAAATCGGCTATGGCAAGTGGGTGAGTGTTAAATACTAGGGAAAAGCCTAGCCATAGCGTGGGTATTATGTATATTAGTAGCGCGGGCACCCGCGCTACTGATACGGTGCTACAGCTAAACTTTAGCACTAGTGCTTGTTGGCCTGCGCTGCTGCTATACATACGTAGCAGCAGCGAGCTCTAAATAAGAGCGTTACTGCTAATATGTGTAGCGCCTTGTATTATACCGCGCTACTGGTAATGGAACGGTGCTGCTAACTCTACTCCACACGCTACTGCTAACTTTATTAGTTTCTGATTTTTTTTCTCCATATTTGTTTTGTATTTGAACAGGCTTTATACAACAATCTTTAGCACATACAAATGTCATCATCATACACATACAAATGGCTGCGAGACCACGAATGTAATCATAGCATATACATACAAATAGTCTCATCAAATCATGTCATCATAATAATCATCATCGAACACAAAGTGGTCTCTCATCATCATCTCAAAAATAGTGATATAAGTCTCGAATACTTGCAACTACATCGTCATCCATCTACACAATGATATACGCGAGAAGAGCTATCACTATGAGTGAAAGTGAAACTATGTAGTACATGAGGCGGCGGTTATGAGCCCTCTCTCACGCTAGCGTGTGCCTCCTCACGTAACTAGCTTCTGCTTCTTGTCTACTTTTGAAGCCTTTATGGGTGGCGCCCGAGACCCCTCCACTTGCGCCTGACACTCGGACCACTCGTCGTATACTCCCGAAACCTTTCTGATAGGCACAAACCCATTGAAAGATTCACTCCATAGGGTGGCCTGATCTTCATGACGTAGGATCCAATCAGGGAGGGTAACTAGCTGCAAGCAGCGAGGATAACTAGCTTTATACCTGCCAAGGTTGGATGCGACCCGTACGTTGGGGATGGCTAACCGAAGCTACAAGAACTTCAACCCGTTGTCCAAACAATCGCAGAACCACAAACCGGGACTAACCTACACAAAATGTCCAGAACGGTAGAGCACGAGGTAGGGGAAACCAGAGGCTACTTCTCGCGAATCAGAATGAACTCACAAGAGCAAAGGTAGCAAGATCTCTCGGATCTCAAGCAGTCTTGGCTGCAAAGCTTATAGTTGTTTTCGGTTTGACAAAAGGCCCCTAGAAAGATGGGGGAGATGGGGTTTTATAGCAGGGACAACCCACCTTAGATAGGTGTGAAATGGTTTCAAAAATAATCAAGTTTGCATGGCTTTGTTGGGAAAATAAGCAGTCAATTTTGGGAGTTATTGGAGAGCTCCTCGGAAATTCGCGAAGCTTTGAGAGCCTGGACACCTTTCACAAGAATGGCAATAACTTTTGACTCACAACTGCAAATGATGTGAGATTTTTTGTGTTGGAAAGTAAACTTCAAGGAGCTTCTGTTGGTATAGCCCAAAGCCCCGTATCTGTTCCAGATGATCGGGACACAGCCAAAGATTAGAGGCAAATGTCTGTAGAAAACAGATTCACTTGAAACTTGTTTTCTTCAATTTTATTTTCTTCAACTTGTTTTCTTCATGACTCCATATGTTGTTAGATTCCTTAATTGTGTATCTAGCCATGTGTTTGCTTAATTCGGTTAAGCAATTCTTTCCAACTAAGTTGTGCACTTTGTTGAATTGTCATGCATGTCGTATCCATGTGTTCATCACTTTCCTTTGTACACGACATAGCACCGGTACTTCGTCATCAAGAATTTGGGTAATTGTTAGAGATGCATCTTCATCAAGAGAATGCACAATCATATGCAACAAAATATACTTGAGCAACACAAAAAAGAAAGGGTTAGCAACTAGATGCTACATATAGTAAACATAAATAATCAACGCGGTTTCATCGTACGCAAACTAATTAACATGAGGTACGCAGGTCATCGTATCCAAACTAACAAAGTAGCATTACGCAAGTTCGGTAGGGACAGTGGACATCACAAAGTTTCATTGCTATAGATAGTATATACAAGTTCAACCGACACATATCATCATCATCGGCATCGTAAATCACTACAACTTCCATCCTTCCATATCATCCAGGATGGACCCTAGCTTCTTGAACAGCGTGAGGTCCTGACGTTGCATGCCTATGATAGTTCGGACGTCATCTCGCGATATAGGGCCGTGCTGGAACATCCCCTTCACTTCGACGACTTCTTTCATGATGATCGTCGCAATGTCCCTTTGGATGCGAAAGAAGTCATCTTTAAGTTTATAATCCGCTTCTCCTTGAGATTCTACCCACTTGTGGATATGATCATCGTTTTTGGTTGTCATGCGAAGCTTTTGGTGATCCCTTCTGAAGTCCATCATGAGATGGAGGAGGTAGAATCCATTGTTCATACTTGATTTCGGGACATGGATGCAGCAGAAGTTGGTTTTATGCGAGAACCCCATCTTGAGGTTCCTTTGTTTCCTGATCTGCATGTCGCCACCCCTGAAGCCGAAGCCTTAGAGAGCATCATCTAGAATATTCATTACATGGGTGTAGTACTTCTTCTCATTGTTTCTGGTAGGGTCGAAATACATGGCATGGGACACTCGCAGGTAAAGAATGATAAGGACGGCGCGACCGTTGCTGCGAGGAAAAAATACCTCAAATTATTCTCCATACGAGTGAGAAGGAATGATTGAAATGTACGAAAGGGTTGTCCGGCACTGACTTACTTTGGATGATAAGGCAGGAGGACAATTTCTTGGTCCTTATTCTTTACCATGAAGTTTTCGAGGTACTCCCTAGTAGTTTTACGCTCAAAGTCGCCGAGACTCAAGAAGGACTCATGCATTTAGTATGGATCCGCCACACAGATTTGCAAGACTTCTTCTCTCTTCATGACGGAGCTCATATGTAGCGCAAAAGGCGGACGATTGTACAATCGGGACGCCTTGTCAAAAACATCTCGAAGATATGATCAAACCGCAGGAAGAACACCTCCGCAGGCCGTGTGTTGACGTAGCACTTCCCCTCAGGCACACGAGCCGCGTATGTCGGATATCCTAGATCCTTCGAGGCTAGTAGGCTTTTCTCAGTTGACAACACATGGTCGTGCAGTCTCCTGAGATCCCCTGACATGGAACATGGCCGCACCTTTGATGGGTACATGCTCTTCAAAATCCGCTGTCTGGCTGCTATGTGCTCTAGCTTGTTTGTAGGCAGTTGAGCCTTTCTTCCCCGGTCTCTTCCCCTTTATCTTGGGCTGACCTTCCAGACCCTTCCTTAAACCCTGCCCCAGTGTTGTCGGGCTAAGCACTATACCCCCGGCTAGTTTAGCATGTGTTGAGGCGGCATCTTCAGGCGTGTCCTATGATGATTGCATGAAGAGAGACTTCTTGCAATCCCTGGTAGGACGTTCCTGCCGGGCAGATCATCCATATCCTCATTAGCATGCTGATAGCCCGAGTCGTCATATAGCTGACTCATCATATCTAAGTCACCATCACAAGCGCCTATATTAAGGGACCGCAAAGGGTCCTCCTTCATCTCATCATCCATTCTTTGTTCTATGGGGGCGATTACATCAACCACTATTGGACCCCCTTCATCACATCGTCCGCTGCTCTCACTCGACACTACAGGCGCTGGTAATTGAGTAGGTAGGGTGGTGGTGTCCACACCTGCTTGTTGATGTGTGGTAATTGGTGTGCTCTCGGCCAGCTCCAAACGAAGAAGATTCTTCGGCCATAGCAGCATCCAACCCTTGCAGCTTCCAATCCGCGACGGGGTCTCGTCGTCCTCTCCCCATAGCCATACTAGAGGAGGCAAATCCTCATGCCCCTATTTCACACTTGACAAGGTAACCCTGAAGTGCCCACCAGGCATCGGCTGGCCATGGAACGTGAGTTCCAAGGGCTTCGTTATCACCCCCTTTCCCACGTCCACCTTCTGGCATTTGATCAAGTAGAGTACGGATCACGGGGTTTCGTCGGCCTGCAAACACATGTCTACGACGTAAAACATCCGAAAGGCAACGAAAATGGAATATTCTAGATATATGTTGGTGCGACAAGTAATTACCATGAGGTCATCGAGCTCAGCCAAAGACGAAGGCCTGCCTAGCGTGCAAGAGACTGAGGACGTGCGGGTGCGGGTGCGGGTGCGGGAGCAGGCCCGGTTGCATGAGCGGGTGATGGTGCGGTGGTGTTGTTCACCGAGTTGTTCCCGATGAAACCGGGCATGGGGAAATCATCTACCGTCTTGTCTGGATTTTCCTTCATCCAGTTGATGATAGCCGGGATCAAGTTAGTAGCAAAATCATTTTTGCACGCATGTACAACTGCATCGACTGCCTGCTGTAGCAACTCATTTTTCTCCTCGGGTGCTTTTTCCGCGTCCTCGGCTGCATTTTTCTCGAACGCAAGCTTCACCTTCTCGTCGATGTCCGTCTGACTAAACTTCTTTTTCTGCTTCTTGGCCTCCGGGCCCTCGTTGTAAAACATCTTCCACGTGGCGCCGTCTGTGGCGCCGTACACACGTCCATATTGCGTCCACTGGCCCAAAGGGAGTCCCTTAAGTTCGTTCAAGGCCCGGTTGAGTGGGGTGTCCCACTTGAGCCTCATCAGCGAAGTAGGGCTTTTGGATGCAAGTTGGTGTTGCTTCTCCTACAGAAGGAACATGAACCGTTTATGAATGTGTAGTCGACTTGATAAGAATCTAAATGTAAGGTGGTAAAAGAATAATTACTAGTATTCTAATCAATTTCCTCATGATCTGGTCCGTGTAAAAAACCTTCTTTTCCTTGTCCCACTTGTAGCAGGCCCTGATGAAGTCACGCTCCAAGGGGTTGGTGAACTTCGTGAAGGGGTCTAGGAGACCCGCGGCTTCACGTTCCGCGTCCTCCTTATCCCATATGGGCCTTTTGTAAAGGTAGCCATGGCTTCCGAGGCGATGCTTCCCTGTGTTCCTTTGCTGAAGGCTCTTGAATTCCGCAGCCTTAGCCTTGGCTGCCTTGGTAGCGCAAGTGTCCTTGAACTTTTCGAACTCCTCTTCCGTAAGTGTCGGATTTTCCTCTAGAATCTCGGACAGGGGTTCCTCAGCCTCAATAGCTCATTTCACCCTCGCTTTCCAGGAGGCCAAATCATTCCTAAACATGCCCATGGCATGATTGGTAATCTTTTTCATCTTCGAATCATCCCACGGTTGTTCTATGCGATCATCCCGGTCGAGGAACTTGAATCTCTTGTGCAACTTCATCAGGAGCAACTGCCTCAAATGTTCTTTACTCCTTAAGTCATCATCGTTGATGCCCGCGCATTCCCGTAGGATGCATCCTACTTGTTTCCATAGCACTTGCGAGGTTCTTCCGGCTCTAATGGCTCAAACTTGCCAGGGGCCATGTTTGTGATCACCAGTCGTCCGATGCCGAGTTAGTTATGTTTTCGTATCCTTTGCTTCTTATGCTTCTTCTTTTTGGTAGCGGCATTGCGCCGGTACCTTCCCCGCCCGTATCTTCCCCGCCGGTACCTTCCCCGCCGGTCTCGGCTCCGCCATCGGTGCCGATGCTGTTGGTGTTGATGTTGGTGTCAGTACCATCATCGAGGCCGACCTGCAAACCTTGACTGTGCTTAGCAGACAAAAAGTCGAGGTACTGTTGTTCACCCACATAATCCATCTCATCTGCTTGTTGGTCAGAAGGCTCGGTTTATTCGTTGTTTCACATGTTTATTATGATTAAGTCTCCTCGTTTAATTCTAAAACTATAAAAAAATAAGAAATGACATAAAAAGATCTATGTTTACCGGAATGCTGTTTCCCAGCAAATCTCGACACTCGATATGCCTACTTTCTAGCACAAGTCATGCCAAAATTCACGGAAAATTTCGGCATGAACTTTGCTAAAAAGTGGACATATCGAGGGCCTAAAATTCACCGGAACATAAATGAATCAACATTCCGGCGAAACATAGGCCACTCGGATCATTTACCCTACACATAATCATCAATTTCCAAATATGACATGTCCAAAACATCACATGTCCAAATATGACATGTCCAAATTCCAAATATGACATGTCCAAATCACATGTCCACATATCACATGTCCACTTCTAATTTGCATATAAAAGGAAGAAAAATATAGAACTTGAAGAAAAATGCAAGAATTCATTTTTCTTCACAATATTTGAAACTAAATTCAGCCTACCTAAATTTGAAAATAAAAAATAGCAACAATTGCTTTAACTAAAAATTAAATAGCAACAGTTGCTTTAAGTAATCTGTCCACTTCAAATTCTGTTTTTTAAATAGCAACAATTGCTTTAACTAATCTGTCCTAGGTTTCATACTAATTCTAACTAACTAACTAGCACTATAAAATTTAAATAGCAACAATTGCTTAAACTAAAAAATGCAAGAAACCCATATAATCAATTCTGTTTTTTCTTTTAACTACACCTAAATCACCTAACCCTAAATTTCTGTCCTAATTTGACGAAGAACCTAATTAACCTACTGCCCAAACTAACCAGGGTTGAAACTAACTAGGGTTCATAATATAGCCAAATTGACCTACTAGTTTGATAAATAGGTTTCATAACTAAATAGATAACCTAATTAACCTATTACCCTAACTAAAACGTAAGTAAATTAACAGAAGAACCCTAGCTAGCGGAGAGAGGAGGAGCGGTGGGGGGCTTACAGAGGGTGCAGGGGTGAGGAGGCAGGCCTGACTATGGTCGAGGTTGGGAGGGGAGGAAGCAGAGGAGGGAAGCGTGGCGCACCTGGGCCAGGGTTAGGGGCAAGGGCGAGGTCGCCGAGGTCGGGGGGTCAGGGGCGAGTGTCGGGGTCGGGGCGAGCGTCGGGGTTAGGGGCGAGGGCAGGACTCCGGCGAGGTCAAGGCAAGGACAGGGCTCTGGCGCTTGAGGCAGGTGCATGGCGAGGTCGTGGTCGAGGGCACGGGCTCCGACGGCAACAAGGGGGAGAAGAGAGAGTGGGGATTTGGGGGAAGAAGCGGAGGCGGGAAGCAGATTTGGGCGTTAAGTGAACATAGCAGTAGCGTGTTTCCTAAAAGCACGCTATAGCTATCACAGGTAGGTATAGCACGTTTATCCAAGAAGCGCTACTACTATCACAGGTAGCTATAGCGCATTTCTACAAACTGCGCTACTGCTATTTCGACTAGCTATAGCTCTTTGTCAGAAAAGCGCTACTGCTATAACCAATACCTATATCAGTTTTCTTGTTTGTTTCTTCTATTGTCTTTTCCTTTATTTTCTCTTCCTTTTCTTTTCTTATTTTTCTTTTCCTTTCTTTTCATTTTCTCGAAGAGCAGGAATGAAGGGAGGGTGATACAATGTATATAACTAAGACGATATATATTGCATCATTTGATGGTTAAGTATGTATACAAAATAGGAACATATATATTACATCATTAGACCCATGCATAACGGTTAAGTGTGTACACAAAATAGGAACATATATATTACAACATTTGATCGATAACGGTTCCTCAATGTCGACATTTTCGTTTTTTGAGTGAGCTTCTTTCCCTTCTTGTTCATTGAAGAATAATTGAGCCCCTCATTATGACTTTTCCTTTTCCATGGAGTATGATCTTTCTTAGGTAATGTACTACTTATTCTTGTTTTGACGTATACTTCATCGTCGTCATCATCTTCCCTCATTGGGTTGCCGTACTGGTCGTAGTCTTCCTCGTTGGCGACTCCATCCATTCCAATGATGTTCCTTTTGACTCTCCTCATGACAACACCGCTAGGATTGCATGGGCTAGTTATGAAGAAGCATTGTGTCACGTGCTTAGCGTGTACTCATGGCCTGTTTTTTGTGATAGCGTTCACGGTACCGCTCTTGGCATCGGGTATAGTCATGGTAGTAAAATACTGGTTTTCTCTTTCGACATTCTTAGCCCATCTGACACGGAACATCGTCGCGTTGTGCAGTCCAAAGGAGTCAAGCTCCCAGATCTCCTCGACCCTTTTGTAAAATCTCTCAGTTGCACCATTGTCGCTGTCGGTCATGCATTCCATCGTCACCCCTGAGTTTTGATCATCACTTTCCATATCTTTGGCCTCCGTGTAGAATGTGTATCCGCTAATATCGTATGCCTAATAGGTGACGAGGCTGGGCGAGGGGCCGTGTGCTAAGGCATATAAGAGCAATCCGTCCTTAGATCCCTCTTCCGAGGGATTACCAATAATATGCTCTTTGAACCAATGCAGGAAAGTGGAGTTGTCCTCTCTAGTAACTTTGGCGTCCGTCCTGCATACCCCCCGGTCACGATACTTCTTTGCGATAGTTTCTTTGTGATGTGCCACGAAAGGATCTACCTGGTGTAGGTGTTGTAGCACTACCAAGTCTGCTCTGTCAAAGTCGTTGCGTCGATTTGAGCAGGCCACATGCAGTTCCCCGCGACCGTTGGAGTGACCTTCTCCTTCGAGCCTCCCATCGTGCTTGTTAACGGGAAAACCAACACCAGGCGACCGGCCTGTGCCATATAGAAAAGTCTCACAGAAAGAGATGCACTCTTGTGTCAGATAGGCCTGGACGATGCTTCCATCCGGACGGGACATGTTACGAACGAATCCTTTGATGATCCCATTCATCCTCTCAAACGACATCATGTTGTGCAGGAATGACGGCCCAAGGTCTATTATGTCGTCCACAATATGGACACACAGATGCACCATGACGTCAAAGAACGCGGGCAGGAAGTACATCTCAAGCTCATTTAGTATGACAATGATCTCTTCCTGGAGCCTTCGAAGCTGCTTCACACTGATCGACTTTCAAGAGATGACATCAAAAACGTTGTAGAGACCAATAAGCGTGTCACGGACGTGCTTGTACATTATCCCTCTAAGGGCAACATATAGTATCTGCGTCATCATCACATGACAGTCATGGGACTTCATCTAGCTGAGCCTTTTCTTCTCCGTGTATAGATATCTGCTTATCTTGCCACAGTAACCGGAACTAACTTTGATTCCGGTAAGGCACTTGAAGAATTGATCGATCTCAGTTGGACTTAAGGTGAAGCAAGAAGGGGGGCAATAATCCTCTTCCTTTACTTTTTTGCCGTTCTTCTCCCGCGCCTCTGTCTCCGTCTCTGTCTCCTCTGACTTTTTACGGGGCGGCATGTGCAGATCTGCCCTGATCTCCAAATCTTGCAAGTCTTTTCTTGCCTAAGGCCCATCCTTAGTCTTATCCGACATGTTCATCAGTGTTGCAAGCAAGCTCTCAAGGATATTCTTATAGATATGCATTTGATCAAGGCAATGAGGCATGTCGAGTTAGCGCCAGTACTCCAAGTCCCAGAAAACAGAACTCGTCTTCCATACCTTCAGCAGCGGCTTTGCTGCCTTTTTCATCGTCTTTCTCGGCACAGGGCACTGTTCCTAGTTTTTCAACAGCTCATCAATTTGGCGCCGCTTCACTTACGTGGAGGTCCTCGATGCTCAGCCTCACCATTGAATACATCTCCATGGTTTCTCCACGGGTTGTCCTTCTCGAGCCATCTTCGATGCCCCATGTACACGATTTTTCCAGACCCGTCATCTTCCCTTGACGTTAGCTGCTGAGACGTCATATCATCCATGCACCGCATGCATCCGCAATATCCATGGCACACCTATCCTGTGACATATCCATAACCGAGATAGTCGTGCACCGTCGTGATCAACGCGGCTCTCATATAGAAATACCTGCCTTTGCTGGCGTCCCATGTCTTGGCCGGTGTTTTCCATAACGTGTCTAACCCCTCTTTAAGTATCCCCAGATATGGATTAATATTATTTCCCGATTGTTTCGGCCCTTGAATCAGCATGCTCATGTGTATGTACTTTGACTACATGCACAACTAGGGGGGAGGTTGTACATCCATACAAACACGGGCCATGTGCTATGGTTGGTGTTCTGGTTGCCAAACGGATTCATGCCATCAGTACACGCGCCGAGCATGATGTTCCTTGCATCACATGCGAAATACTGATATTCATCATTGAACGCTCTCCACTGGTTTCCATCCATGACGTGTCTCAGCTTCGGATCATCTCCATCGTCAGACTTCTTCCTCTCCACATGCCAATGCATCAGCTTTGCTTCCTTGGGATCTAAAAAATACCTCTAGAGATGGGGAGTGATTGGTAAGTACCATACAACTTCCTCGGGAGATTTCTTCTCGGCCTTCTTGTATTGAGAAGCATTGCACACCAGACATCTTGTTTTTTCCGCGTGCTCCTTGAGGGATCACTAGAAGAGTGTCTAGAGGGGGGGGTGAATAGACTACTAGCAAAAATTTAAAACCTAACCTTTTCTTAAGTTAAGTGGTTGGCAGATTTTAACAGTTTTAACAAACCTAGCAAATCTAATAGTCCTACATATGCATGTCAATAAATATGGCAGCGGAAAGTAAAGACATTGCATATGAAGTAAAGTGTTGAGATAGGTAGATCAAACGCAGTTGGAGACACAAGGATTTTTCCCGTGGTTCCAACAGGTGGTGCTATCGTACATCCACGTTTATGGAGTCTTCAACCCATGGAGGGTAACGGTCGCGAGAGTCCATAGAGGGCTCCACCCAAAAGGGTCCACAAAGTAGCAACCTTGACTAGTCCATGCATCTTCCGTCCATGAAGGACTAGCCTCACTATGGGTAGATCTTCACAATGTAGGCGATCTCCTTGCCCTTACAAACTTCTTGGTTCACTCCACAACATGAAGTAGGAGGCTCCCAAGTGACACCTAACCAATCTAGGAGGCACCACCCTCCAAAAGGTAATAGGCTCGGTAATGATGATGAACTCTTTGCTCTTGTGCTTCAAGATGATAGACTCCTCAGCACCTAATCACTCTCTCACAGATTTGGCATGGTGGAAGAGATGGGATTGGTGGAAAGCTACATGGGGAGGCTATAAATCAAGATCCATATGATTTGAGTGGAAGATCTTGACCTCAACACAAGGGTAGGTGGTTCTCTCTTAGAAAATCTGATAGGATAGGTACGGAATAGTTCTGAGTGATTCTCTCTTGAGTCAGTGGTGGTGAAGGGGTATATATAGGCATTCCCAAAAATCCAACCGTTACACACAAAATGACCAACTCGGTGACACCGATGTGTTAATCTCGGTGGTACCGAAGTGACCAAAAGGTGGCAACTTTTGAATCTCGGTAAAGCCGATATAGGAAACTCGGTTGCACCGATAAGGTGACCAACGGTCAGATTTCCAATCTTGGTGACGCCGATCCAACATTCTCGGTGGGACCAAAAATGTGAATTTGCGTAACAGAAAGTTGGCAACCTAAACTCGGTGGCACCAGTATGGAATCGGTTGCACCGAAGTGGCTAGGGTTTGGCAGAGTCTGTCTAGGTTCTGGAATCGGTGGCACCGGTGTGGGAAAGTTGGTTGCACCGATTTTGAGTGGTAGGTATAGAACAGACTTTGGTGGGAGAGTTTTGTGGATGCTTTTGGCGACTATCACTTGTGCACGTTTGAGCATATTGTTCACCAACAAAACCTTACCCCCTTTTAATAGTATTGGCTTTCCTATGGACTCAAAGTGATTTCTCACAAATATAAAATGTAGAGTCCTCTTTCTTGAAGCTTGGCCAACCTATTTCCTTGAATCTTGGGGTATGTCCACAATCTCCTTTTGCTAGACCTCTCTATAGACTGTATCTGAAATACACTAGGTAAAAATATCAGTCCAAGAGACAATGTATGTTGTCATGAATTATCAAAACCACCAAGGGAGCATGTTGTGCTTTCAATCTCCCCCTTTTTGGTAATTTATGACAACATACAATCAAAGCTTCAAATAAAGATATGCATGTTTATATTTAAGACTTTGAGAGACACATGACTTAGACTAGCGCCCCCTAATTGTGTGCAGTCCATTAAAGGATAATTGCTTTTGAATGCATGAACACACATAAGGTAGAAGGGATATAACAGGTCATGTGTATCTTGGGTATATGCATCAAATATATATGAATGAGATGTATCTTTGTTCAAGACATCACTCTTGCAAACAATATGTGCAAGAAGCAAGAGATCATCTTGACCAAGGATATGATGCATGTACTTACCTTGAGTTTTTGAGCATCCTGGTGATAGAAACACACTTGAGAAAACAATATTAGGAAACACAAGAGTATTCTACCAAACAACAAGACAATAGAACTCAAAATTACCAAGATATGGAGGACATATAGAAAATAGTATTCTTTAGAATTGATATGTCTCGAAGATCATTTAGAATTTTCCCGCCGTAGATATGAAAGTAGATTATCCTTTTCCCCTGAATCTTAGCGTGTAGATATTACGATTGGATAAGCTGAGAAAGGTCAAAAGTTTCTTCTCCTCTTACTTTGATATTCTCCCCCTGTTTATAAAGATGTGAGAATTGATATTGGCTCTGCCCCTTGATCATATCTCCCCCTTTGCATAAGCATGTGTCTCCCCTTTAGCTTGAAGCTTTGGTCCTCTCCCCCTTCGGCATTAATTTCCAAAAAGGTCAAGGCCAGGGATAGATACAGGGATCATTGACTGAGAAGGGATCCTTGAGAACAAGGGTCATAGAAATGTAGGATTCAAAGAAATGAAAACTAAGAGAGACATTGAAACTGATTTGTTCTTCTCCTCCTTTCTTCATTGAAGATACGGATCCTTGAAGAAATAAATTCTCTCCTCAAGATTAACTTTAGTTCTTCTCCCCCGAGTAATACAAAGTTTTTTTTTCAATATTAAGGGATCATCGAAGTAACATAAATATTGCAAGAAGGGTCATTTAAGAAAACACAGAATTGCAAAAACGAATTCCAAAGAGACAGAATGACAATCAGTGACGCCGAGATAGATAGATCGGTGATACCAAGATGTTGTAGTACAGCTTGTCTGCAATTTCGATAGAACCGAGATATTTGAATCGGCGGCTCCGAAAGAGAAACAAAGTTTCTATTTTCACAGAGTCAAGAGAAATATTTTCAATGAAATATGAAGTTTTTATAACAGACACCAACTAGAGAAGATAGGAGTGGTTATGAGAAATCATGCAATAGAGAGCAGACCACACCAGATTCTTAACTAGATGATGGGCGGTGACTAGGTCACCTATATTAGAGTATATTGACTTAGGAGCCAAGAAAGAATACTTGATCATAGATCATACTCTATGTTAAGCCCAAAATGGGGTTACCATTTTTCGTTTAAGCTTTTTAATGTCCTCATATCGCTTGATTTGCTTTAGCTCATTTCTTAGAGTAAAGCCTTTTCAAGGACATGAGAACATACCTTTGAATGATGTTGACGATGTAGCTTGTAGATGAACTTGTTGAGGATGCTCGAGGTTGATGAAGATCATGTTGAGTTTTGAGCAATCCTTCTTGTTCTAGTACACTAGTTACCTACAAGGATTAGTCATGCAAGGAAGAACAATGTATATCCCATTGACATGATACCAATTGAAAGTGTGCAATTTGATCAAGTATATTTCAAGGATATGGTTGAGTGGTCTTCTTCCTTACATCATCAAGAGGGGTAGTGGATACTTGGTAATGACAAGATTGCTTATGATAGGAGTTGATGGCAATCTTGTGGAATGAAGTTTTTTGAAGTACCTACAAGATATTAGATGCAATACAAGGGAGCATAGAATTCCATGGAATAAGATGAAATGTTAAGATACATGGAAATCTCAAGAAAGCGCATGCCCTTGCATGCAACCGAGTGAGTCTAGCTCAAATTTGAAGCATCAATGATGTTCAACTCACTCCTTAAGTGACAAAATGTATTCTCATCAAGTGGCTTAGAAAAGATATCGGCCAACTGCTTGTTAGTGCGAACATGATTAAGATTAATATCTCCTTTGGCAACATGGTCACGAATGAAATGATGTCGAACTTGATATGCTTAGTTCGAGAATGTTGCACAGGATTATGACCAATTTTAATAGCACTTTCATTGTCACAAAGTAATGGAACATTTTTAACATGAATTCCAGAATCCTTAAGTGTTTGTGTCATCCAAAGAAGTTGTGCACAACAAGATCCAGCAGCAATGTACTCAGCTTCGGCAGTCGATAGAGATATCGAGTTTTGTTTCTTAGAGGACCAATGTACAAGAGATCTGCCCAAAATTGACAAGTACCCGAGGTGGATTTTCTATCAACCTTGTCACCGGCATAGTCTGAATCAGAATAGCCAACAAGGTCAAAAGAAGATCCCTTGGGATACCAAATGCCAAAATTTGGCGTTTGTATCAACTATCTCACAATGCGTTTTACAGCTGAAAGATGACATTCTTTCGGTGCAGCTTGATATCTAGCACACATGCAAACACTAAGCATAATATCGGGACGATATGCACATATATGTAACAATGAACCAATCATAGATCGATAAACTTTCTGATCAACCGGTTCATCCTCTCTGGTTAGATCAACATGCCCACTAGTAGGCATAGGGGTTTTCATACCTTTGCACTCATGCATGTTGAACTTTTTGATCAAGTCCTTGGTATACTTAGTTTGAGAGAGGAAAGTTCCTTCTTTTGATTGCTTGATTTGCAGGCCAAGAAAGAATTTCAGCTCACACATCATAGACATTTCATACTTCTCGGACATCAACCTTCCAAATCTTTTGCTAAATTGAGGGTTAGTTGAACCAAAGATAATATCATCCACATAAATTTGGAACACAAATAATTCACCATTAACTCTCTTAGTGAATAAGGTTGCATCAATTTTACCAATTTCAAAACCTTTTTTCGATAAGAAACTTCGTTAAACATTTGTACCAAGCACGAGGGGCTTGCTTAAGACCATAAAGAGCTTTACGAAGCTTGTAAACATGATTAGGTTTCTTAGGATTCACAAAGCTAGGTGGTTGTTTAACATAAACCTCTTCTTCAATTTCACCATTTAAAAATACACTTTTAATATCCATTTGATAAAGCATGATATCATGGTGATTGGCATAAGCAAGAAGAATGTGAATAGCTTCAAGTCTAGCGATGGGGGCGTAGGTCTCACCGTAGTCCATACCTTCGACTTGCGTATATCCTTGAGCTACGAGGCAAGCCTTGTTGTGCACGACTTGACCGTCTTCATCTTGCTTGTTCCGAAATACCCATTGGTTCCAATGACATTATGTTCATCCTCGGGCTTCTCCACGAGTGTCCACACTTCGTTCCTTTCAAAGTTGTGAAGCTCTTCATGCATAGCATTCACCCAATCCGCGTCCTCAAGATCTTGTTCTACCTTCAAGGTCCCAATGCTAGAGATGAAAGAATAATGCTCACAGAAGTTTGCTAGACGAGTTTTAGAGCGAGTGATTCTCCATGTTTGTATATCACCAAAGATTTGGTTTAGGGGATGGTTCTTGGTCACTTGTGCTCGAACTCGAGTTAGCTTCCGATTGTTGGTTGGTGGAGCATCTTCTTCATCATCATCTCCTTCATCTTCGTTGTTGTTGAAGGTGTCGTTCCCTTGAGGTGGTGGAGGAGGAGGTTGTGGTGGATCTTCATGATGCACTTCCTCCTCTTCATCATCTTACCGTGTACTACTTGTGGATGCCTCCATATCATGTTGTGGTTCACCTTGTCGTGAAGTAGGGGCTTCCACTTGAGTTGATGAATTACTTTCCTTCACCTCCATGGGACGAATCTTGCCGATGGGTAAATCTAGGATAGCTTCCGAAGGGTTCTCATCACCTAGATCATTTGGCAATTGTTCGACTTGCGAACCATTAGATCCATCAAACTTCACATCTACCATCTCTTCAACTTTTCGAGTGAAGTTGTTGTAGACACGGTAAGTGTGAGATTTTGATCCATAAAAAAGTAGGAATCCTTCATGAGATTTAGGAGCAAATTTAGTACGATGATGCTTATCAAGAATGTAGCACTTGGAGCCGAATACCCAAAAGTATCCAACTTGGGGTTTGTTACGGGTGAGTAGCTCGTATGCTGTTTTACCAAGAAGCTTGTGCAAGTAAAGTCGGTTTGTGGCATGACATGTTGTTTCCACGGCTTCTGCCCAAAAGTGTTTTGGCGTCTTGTATTCATCAAGCATCGTTCTTGCCATCTCAATGAGTGTCCGGTTCTTCCTCTCAACAACTCCATTTTGTTGAGGCGTGTACGTAGCCGAGAACTCATGTGAGACACCTTCTTCATCAAGAAAAGTATCCACATGGGTGTTCTTGAACTCCGATCCGTTATTGCTCCGAACCTTCTTGATCTTCACTTCAAACTGATTTTGCGCTTTGCGAGCGAAGTTCTTGAAGATCTTTTGAACCTGCGACTTATCATCAAGAAAGAATACCCACGTAAATCTGGAAAAATCATCAACTATAACTAGACCATAGGAATTTCCACCGAGACTCTTGTAAGCATTGGGACTGAAAAGAGCCATGTGAAGTATCTCGAGTGCTCTCCTAGTAGTCATGATATTCTTAACAGGATGACTTCCACCTACTTGCTTTCCAGCTTGACAGGCACTACAAAGTCTATCTTTGTCAAAGATAACATCTTTAACACCAAGTATATGATCACCTTTGATAAGTTTGTCTAAATTACGCATGCCAACATGTCCTAATCTTGTATGCCAAAGCCAACCTTTAGAAGATTTAGCAATCAAACAAGTGCGAGGTTTGGATCCCTTAGTGAAATCAACCATACGGTTTCCATCCACGAAGGAGTAGCCTCACTATGGGTAGATCTTCACGAAGTAGGCAATCTCCATGCCCTTACAAACTTCTTGGTTCACTCCAAAACACGATGTAGGAGGCTACCAAGCGACACCTAACCAATCTAGGAGGCACCACCCTCCAAAAGGTAATAGGATCGATAATAACGATGAACTCCTTGCTCTTGTGCTTCAAGATGATAGACTCCTCAACACCCAATCACTCTCTCATAGATTTGACATGGTGGAAGAGATGGGATTGGTGGAAAGCTACTTGGGTAGGCTACAAATCAAGATCCATATGATTTGAGTGGAAGATCTTGACCTTAACACAAGGGTAGGTGGTTCTCTCTTAGAAAATCTGATAGGATAGGTACGGAATAGTTCTGAGTGCTTCTCTTTTGAGTAAGTGGTGGTGAAGCGGTATATATAGGCATCCCCAAAAATCTAACCGTTACACACAAAATGACCAACTCAGTGACACCGATGTGTTAATCTCGGTGGTACCGAAGTGTCCAAAAGGTGGCAACTTTTGAATCTTGGTAAAGCTGATATAGGAAACTCGGTTGCACTGATAAGGTGACCAACGATCAGATTTCCAATCTCGGTGACGCTGATCCAACATTCTCGGTGGGACCGAAAATGTGAATTTGCATAACAGAAAGTTGGCAACCTAAACTCGGTGGCACCGGTATGGAATCGGTTGCACCGAAGTGGCTAGGGTTTGGCAGAGTCTGTCTAGGTTCTGGAATCGGTGGCACCGGTATGGGAAAGTTGGTTGCACCGATTTTTAGTGGTAGGTATAGAACAGACTTTGGTGGGGGAGTTTTGTGGATGCTTTTGGCGACTATCACTTGTGCACGTTTGAGCATATTGTTCACCAACAAAACCTTACCCCCTTTTAATAGTATTGGCTTTCCTATGGACTCAAAGTGATTTCTCACAAATATAAAATGTAGAGTCCTCTTGCTTGAAGCTTGACCAACCTATTTCCTTGAATCTTGGGGTATGTCCACAATCTCCTTTTGACAGTTCTCTCTATAGACTATATCTGAAATACACTAGGTGAAAATATTAGTCCAAGAGACAATGTATGTTGTCATGAATTATCAAAACCACCAAGGGAGCATGTTGTGCTTTCACTCCTTCCGATAAATTATGCAATCGTTGATGAATGCATGGTATCTAACATGTGGTAGATCAAGAGGGCACGCGATCTTCTTGGCCTCATCCACACTAGTAGGACATAGATTCCTCGCGGGAAGAACATCCTTTAGGTACTAGAGAAGCTCATTAAGACTAGTGTCGGTCCATTTGTTTTTAGCCTTCGTCTTCAGGAGTTCAAGCGTGAAACTCATGCAGGTCACCTTGGGATTGCAACCATGATACAGTGGAGTGTTCGAGTCTACCACCAATTGCAGCAGCTTGGCCTCCTCTCTAGAAGCAGCTTTCTCAGTACTCGTCTCCTTACGAAGCAGTGCTTGAACATAAGGGTCCCGCACGATTGAACTTAGTACCGACGAATTCTGCGGCGTGGAGTCCACGTTTTCTCCGCCGCCATGTCCGACACCTTCTCCACCGCCATGTCCAACCTCTTCCCCGCCACGATGTCCGACCCCTTTCCTGCCGCCATTATTGATCATCTCTTCGTCTTGCCTCGTGTCGTCATTGCCTGCCCCATTGGCGTCCTCAACATCATCATCCTCATCTTTAATTATCCACCGAGTATACCCATCCATGAAACTAGTCATGAGTAGGTGCGCCATCACACGGCCATCGTCATAGGGGTCGAGCCAAGCTCATCCTTTGCATCTTCGACACGGACATAAAACCTCTGTCAGATTATTTTCTTTCATGTCCTGCACCGCCGACCGCAACCACCTGTCCACCACTTTTCCATTGACCTTCATGAATGCCTGAATGGTAATAATAAACAATTTGATTATAAAAATGCATGCATGCATCAAAGTCATACAAAAATTCGGCATGGCCTTCCCTAAAAATAGGACATATAGAGTTTGCCCGGAATTCGCCGAAACGGAAATAAATTGACATTTCGGCAAAACACAGGCAACTCACAAGCACAACTCCACGGCAACTCCTGCAACACACACAATTTCCATCATATCGCCCGATTATGTCATATCACACACATACACATATTTCCATTCTTGCAAAAGCATAAACTTTTAATCACCTATCTCGAGATCGAGCACGGTGATGCTGATGTTGATAGGTGTCGCCACACACACCTATGGAATGATCAAAAGTGGACAAAGCTCTTCCTGACAAGGCTATAGATCTAGTTAGGGAGGTACATAGGTCACTTCTGTAAATGCTAGCTAGATCTACCTAGCTTGCTAGTTTTGGCGGAGACAAGTTCAACTAGTGGAGGGGGAAGGAAAAAGAAAAAGGAGATGCATTAATGGAGGTCGGTGTAGTTAGCTAGGAGTAATAAAGTGAGAGAAAGATAGGTAGAAGAAGGAGAGTAATGGGTGGCAGAAGTAGTGAGGAAGAAGCAAAGTGAGGGAGAGAGGAGGTGGGAGCTAGGGGAAAGTGAGGAAGAGAGGAGGGGAGGGGGAAAGGTGGTAAGGCTGCGGCTTAGTAGTAGCACTGGGCTCAAAACGTGCTGCTGCTAATAAGCTAGCAGTAGCGCTTCTCTGGCACACGCGCTACTGCTAAGCAGAGCCATCCATGTGGACAGTTTTAGAATTAGCAGTAGCGACATGAAAGAAAAGCGTGCTACTACTATTACATTAGAAGTAGCACGGTTATTCTAGGCACACTACTTCTAAACCTAGTGTGGCCGCAACGGTCGGTCAATTTTAGTAGCTGTGTTGTTCTATCGAGCCGCGCTACTTCTAAGTTTGTAGTATTATCGCGTGTCTGTGGACCGCGCTACTGCTAATTAGCAGTAGCGGCTCTTCTTGTCCCGCACTGCTGCTAAGATTCTGTGTATAAGATTTTCCCTAGTAGTGGTTCTGAGTGCTTCTCTGGCGAGTGAGAGGTGGTGGAGGGGTATATATAGGCATCTCAAAAAATCCAATTGTTACAACATTATTGCCCAACTCGATGAAACCGGAGTAAAAACTCGGTTGCATCGACTAGTGCAAAATGTGGCAACTTTGTCCTCAAACTCGATGGGACCGACTTTAAGAAATTGGTTAACAGAAAGTTGGTCACTGATTCTCGGTTGCAATGAATGCAAACTTGGTAGTACCGAGATGCTAGGGTTTGGATGAGTTTATGTCTAGGGTAAAACTCGATGGATCCGAATGGGAATTCTTGGTGTCACTGAATTTTGACTTTTGGATTTGGATAGAGGGTTTATATGGGAAAGTGGGTGAGTATTTTTGGTGGCTAATCTCTAAGCACTTGAGCAGCCACATCATCATAAATACCTCATCCCCTTTTAATAGTATTGGCTTTCCTATGGACTCAAAAGTGATTTCTCACAAAATGTAAAATGTAGAGTCCTCAATCTTGAAGCATGGTCAATCCTATTCCTTGCTTTCCTTGGAGAGGTTCTCCATATAATCTTTTAACGAACCCATCATTGAACTTTTTTACTTAGATACAGTTGGTGGAAACATTAGTCCAATGAAATATATGTCGTTATTAATTACCACAACCACCTAGGGAGAAGTTGTGCTTTCACAAAGCAATGTGCAAACTCATCTGGATATGAATGAAGACCCCATCACTACTGAAAATTATCACTATCGAAATCCTCTCGGTCTAAAACTAGCTTTGCAAGCACCTTCTCACCAGTTTTGCCATCTAATTGTCTACTAACACTAACATTTTCCATATCAAAATCAAGCCAACCATTGAGTACAGTTAAACTTGAACTTGGCATAACACAAACTCATGAAACTACCAACTGAACTAGCCAGTCCGCGCAGCCCAAGGAAACCTTGAATTTACCAATAGATAATCTCCGATTAGAGAAGTATCACCATTTTTATGCTTTACGTTTAGTGATGTCAAAGCTGTTGTTAGTGCATCTAGTGCCCCTTAGTGATTTTGGTGTATTGAAGACTTACAGGTTAAGGTACTAATGCGTTTGTGAGTGTACACAGGCTCTATAAGTCGATGAGAAGTTTGATATATTCGGAGATTATCGAACCCTAAAAATGTATGTCTTCAAGTGAAGACTTTGCTGAAGACTTTCTGAAGACTTTGGTGAAGACTTTGTGAAGACTTTGAAAATGAAGAAGTTGGTGTGAACTTGAAGATATGAACGAGGAATATGAAGCATGAAGACTTTTGTTTTTGTAGTTTCGTTTCTTTTATTTGAGTCATAGGAAACACCGTACTGTTAAAGGGGGCCGAGGTAATACTAAGGAAAATTTCCAACTGATGCTCAACTCCAAAATCCTCAACCCATACAATCCTTCGCGTGAAGCCTTTGGAAATCTCTTACGGTTCACACAAGTTCTTCAGTGACAGAGACAAAGTTCTTCTGGTCTCTGAGGGAATTGATTTGACTGAGGAGTTAGGATTTCGCCAGTGCAAATTGCCTACAAGTGAGGAACATGATAATCTAAGGACTTTCATAGTTCGAAATTCCGACCGTTGCTGTGCTTAGCGCCAGCTGTCCCCAATCATTCTTATCCACATAACGGTCATATCATTGGGGGCATTTATGTCTTATCATGTCAGGTTGCACCCTGGCTATAAATAGCCACCCCCCACAACCACTAGCTGGTTGGCTGCTCCGAGAGAGAGAACTAACACTTGTCATTTGAGAGCAACCCATCCTCCAAGGACTTTTGAGAGAAAATCATCAGTGAGGAAACACCTACAATCAAACCACAAAACCCAAAGTGATTGAGCATCACTGAAGAAATTCATGTGTGGAACCGACGCTTGTTACCTTTGAGGATTGTGCATCCTCCAGACGATTAGGTGTCATGGTCTAGTGCTCCTGTAGTCAATTGGGGACCACGAAGTGACCTTGGTCTAGAGCATCCAGCAGTAAACTGTGGATCACTGGGTGACCAGTTTGTGAGGGTTTTGGAAGTCTACCCTAAAGACTTACCACGAGTGTAGGGTGAGGACTATGTGACCTTAGCTCAAGGAGAATACGGTAAGGACTGTGTGTCCTGGGACTGTGTGTCCTCTGGTTTAAATACAAGGCCGCTCCAAACCAGACGTACGACTGTCACAGCAGTTGGAACTGGGTCATCAAACCATTGTCTTCATCGAGCTATCTGGTTCTATTTCCTCAACCCCTCTATTCCTCATATACCTGTTGATGAAATTGATTGTTACTGTTTGAAGAATTTGAGTGAAAACTTTCACAAATTCCTTACAACAAATTCTTCAAGTTACCTTGTTCATCACTGCTTATCCTGTATTACGCTACTCTCTATTTGTGCTTGTTTCATTTCATCATGAAGACTATGATGTTACTATGTTCCTCATGCACTTGAGTACTTATTCCGCTGCTAGTTATTCATCACATTTCAAATTCCTCAAAGTTGAAATTCCTCAAGTGATGAATTTGTAAAAATCGCCTATTCACCACCCTCCAGTCGATATAACGCACTTTCAATTGGTATCAGAGTAGGTACTCCCTCGCTCTGTGTGATTTTGGTTTAACCACCTGGAGTCTAATTATGTCGACTGCAGGTATGATCAAGGTTTCCGCAGGGTGTCCTACCTTCGATGCGATAGACTATCCCTATTGGAAGAACAAGATGTGTATGCACCTTGAAGCTATTGACAACGATCTCTGGTATCTTGTGGAAAATGGTGTGCCCTCTGTCACTCCCACTGTTACCACTGCTGATGTGAAGAGATTCAAGCAACTCGATTCTCAAGCAAAGAATATCATCTGTGGCCATCTGAGCAAAGGTCAGTATGGCAGAGTGAGCGCTTTGGAGTCTGTTAAGCTTATCTGGGATAGGCTGTCCAAAGTCAATGAAGGTGTTTCCACTCAACGTGACTCTCGTGTTGATGTTCTTCGCAATCTCTTCAACCGCTTCAAGAGACTTGACAATGAAAATGTTCAGCAAACATTTAATCGCCTGACTGATATATCCAATGAACTTCAAGCACTGGGTGCCACTGATATCACTGACCATGAAGTGGTGAAGAAACTGCTATGATCTCTCGATTCCTCATTTGATACTCTGGTTTTGATGATCCAAGAACGTGGAGATTATAAAGCTCTTGATCCTGCTGATATTCTTGAGAGACTGAATACTCATGAATTCCAACAAGCTGAAAAGAGAGACCTCTACAGGCCAAGCTATGGAAGATCTCGTGCTCTGAAGGCAAAAGCAATTTCCTCATCTGAAGAAGAAGATTCCTACAGCAGCCGGTGATGCTGAAGAACTAAGTCAGGAACTAACAATGCTTGTGAGAAAATTCCAGAAGTTCTCAAGAAGAGGTGGATTTGGAAAGTCATCAAAAAGTGGCTTGAGGAAATCAGATTCCTCAGAAGATTACAAGAAAAGAACATGTCATCGTTGCAAGAAGCCTGGTCACTTTATCTCTGACTATCCTCTCTGGGAAAAAGACTCAAAGAAATAGAAGAAATACAAGGATGGTAGTTCTGATGACTCAAAGAAAAAGAAGAAATCTTCAAAGTCCTCATATGCAAAGTCCTCATGTTCAAAGTCCTCAAAGCACAAGAATGGTTCTAGAAAGTCTCGAGCATTCACCGGCAAGCAAATGGATTCTGAGGAAGAATATGAAGAATATGAAGAAGAGGAAGAATCTGAGGAGCAATAAGAATCTGGTGTCGCTAGCCTTGCTCTCGCTACTGCTTTCGTCAGCAAGTCCATCTTCAACGATGAAGAATATGACTGCTCCAACGACTCTGACGTCAGCAATGACGATTATGCTCCCACTTATTGCTTCATGGCAAAAGCTCAGAGGTACACAAACATCATTCCTCATCTGAATCAAGTGAAGGTGAATCCGATGATTATGTGAAACCTAGCTATGCTAAACTTGTTAAAATTTCCACTAAGCAACAAAGTGCACTTGAAAAGCTTCAGAAAATGCTAGACAAAAGTGATGATGTGTTGAACCATGAAGTGGATTGGACTCAAACTCTGTCTATTGATCTCAAAAGTCTTCAGACGAAGTATGATAACCTATAGAGTCATCATAATGACCTCTTAGATGATCATGAGAAGCTTTCTTATGAATTGCTTCAAAGAAAGCAAGATCTTGAGAAACTGAGGGTATCACATGAAGATCTCGAAAGGGAAAACAATTTCTTACTAGCTCAACAGATCAGTACCACTCAGGAAGATTTCATTCCACCTTGTTTGAAATGCATAGAACGTGAAACTGCTAATTCTTCACTTGAATGTCCAAATACTTCTATTGCTGCAATTTCTTCAACTATTCTCGTGGTTCTAAATTCCTCATCTGAGGATTCCACTAGTATCACTAATGACAATGTAGGGTTGAAGGAATTGTATGTGATAGGCATGTACAAAAGTCTCAAAGGGCATCAAACCCTTTGCGATGTTCTCAAAAAGTAGATTCTGAACAGGAACCCTAAGAAAGAGGGTATTGCCTTTGTGAGGAAACTCAATGCTGATGGATCCTACTGGACATCTGAGCAGTACCCCAAAGCCTCATGGGTTGCTGTAAAAGGATGTCCTGTAGATCCATCCACTTTATCTGGCTTTACTTGTGAAACTTCATATTCCCCTGATGAGTCACTTGACTCCAATTACAGATTCTTCAAAAATTAGAAAAGTGAAGTACTTGCTAGATATGTTGGAACTAACTGCAGGAACGGTTCTCCTATGAAGAAAATCTAGGTTCCCAAGAGCTACCTACAAAATCTTCAAGTGAATGTCCTCACGACACCACTTAGGAAGAATAGGATCCCCAGATCAAATTCCTCATATGGACCAAAGTCCTCACTTGGACCAAATTCCTCAAATGGTCAAAATCATCATTCGCGTGCTAATGCCTCTGTTTTGCAGGGAAAACCTAGGAGTTATGAATATGTGCATTATTCTTCAAACCATTATGTTCATAAGTCCTCGAAGAATTTCTCTGCTTATTTATTTGAATACTCTAACCCTCGCCCTGTGAAACGAAGCGCACTTGCTTCAATGCCTCCCTTCTCACATGGTGCTCGTAGAATGATGAATTCTTTGCCACCCCTCCAAATGTGGGTGGTGAAGAAAACAATCTGACATCTTATGCAGGGTCAAGTCTCCAGATGAATTTGAACATCTGATGAATTTGCTGGAGACCTGAGGAAATGCTTGAAAGGACGCAAGTTAACCATGATGAAATGAATTCTTCATTTCTCACGTCCTCACTCTACTTGCTTACTATCTTGTGTGATGAAATACTGTTTGATGAAATTGATATCATATTCTTCACTCTGAAGCATATGAGTTCGTAAGTTGTACTAATTCATCTGCGGGATGATGCTTTAAAAGCTACTGAGTGGGTTCTCGATAGTGGATGCACAAACCACATGACGGGTGACAAGAATCTACTGATGAATTTGCCACTCCCTCCATCTCCTCTGAAGCATATCACCTACGAACACAAAGTAAAAAAGCAAAGTATTGGGACTTGGTAAAGTTGCTATCTCAAAGGACCGAACCATGGACAAGGTGATGCTTGTTGAATCCCTCGGGTTCAACCTTATGTTTGTCTCAATGCTTTGTGATCTTGATATGGTTGTCGTATTAGGAAAATCTCGTTGTGTTGTCATCATGGAATCTGACAATTCCAAAGTCTTCGAAGGCTTTAGGAGAGGAGACCTGTATATTGTTGATTTCTCTACAGGTCCTCAACCTGCCACTTGCTTACTTGCAAAGTCTTGAGAAGGCTGGCTATGGCATCGACGACTTGGACATGCTGGTATGAGGAATCTGCACACACTCGTGAAGAAAAAGCACGTCATAGACATCGAGGGTGTCAAATTCCTCAAGGACCACCTTTGTGGTGCATGTGAATTTGGGAAAATGACCAGATCCAAGCATCCCTCGAAGACAATCATGACCACTACGCGACCTTTTGAATTGCTTCATATGGATCTCTTTGGTCCCACTCACTACTCCGTACTAACAAATTCTTCAAGTTTGTATGGATTTGTCATTGTTGATGATTACTCTCGTTATACATGGGTGCATATCATTCTGTATAAAAATGAAGTGCAAGATGTCTTCAGACGATTTGCTTCAAGGGCCTCCACCAACTTTGGCGTCAAGATCAAGCATATCAGGAGTGATAATGGGACTGAATTCAAGAACACTAACCTTGATGAATATCTTGATGAACTTGGTATTACTCATGAGTTATCTGCTCCTTACATTCCTCGGCAGAATGGCATCATGGAGCACAAGAACAGGACTCCTGTTGAGATGGCTCGAACCATGCTTAACGAATACAAAACCCCTCATCGCTTCTGGCCTAAAGCAATTGATACTGCTTTCCACATCATCAACAGGGTATATCTTCACAAATTCCTCAAGAAGACTTCATATGAGCTCATGACAGGCAAGAAACCCAATGTAAGTTATCTCAAAGTCTTCGGTGCAAAATGCTGGATCAGAGATCCTCACCATAGTTCTAAGTTTGCACCGAAAGCACATGAAGGTTTTATGCTTGGTTACGGAAAGGACTCGCACACCTACAAAGTCTTCAACACCTACCATCACAAGGTGGTTGAAACTGTAGATGTGCGGTTCGATGAAACTAATGGCTCGCAAAGAGAGCACCTGCCTTCTGTGTTAGATGAACAATCTCCTGAGGAGTCCATCAAGCTGAAGGCAACAGAAGATGTCATACCCACTGAGGAAATCATTCCAACAAATGAAGACTCTCATGCTGATATACCTGAAGAAAATGGTGCTGATGAAAATCCTCAGCCTTGTCAACCTGCTCATCCAAGAGTAGCAAATGAAGTGCAGTTGACAAAATCATTGATGACATCAATGCACCAGGTCCTCTCACACGCTCAAAAAGCTTCACATTTAACTAAATTTTGTGGGCACTTTGCCTTTGTCTCTATCATAGAGCCCATCAAAGTTGATGAAGCATTCAAGGAGCCTGAGTGGATTCAAGCTATGCAAGAGGAATTGCATCAATTCATGCTCAACAATGTGTGGGAACTTGTCAAGCGGCCAGATCCTCGCAAGCATAACATCATAGGTACCAAGTGGATCTACCGCAACAAGCAAGATGAAAATGGCCTTGTGGTGAGGAATAAGGCTCGACTTGTAGCTCAAGGCTACACACAGGTTGAGGGGATTGATTTTGATGAAACTTTTGCACCTGTTGCTAGACTTGAAGCTATTCACATATTACTTGCTTACGCTAACCATCATAATATCATCTTATATCAAATGGATTTGAAAAGTGCATTCCTCAATGGTAATCTTGAGGAAGAAGTATATGTTGCTCAACCCCCAGGTTTTGAAGACCCTAAGCATCCTGACAAAGTCTTCAGACTAAACAAGGCCCTCTATGGCCTCAAGCAGGCCCCTCGGGCGTGGTATGACACTCTGAAGGAATTACTCATGAAGAAAGGCTTCAAACCCGGTTCACTCGACCCAACCCTTTTCACAAAATCTTATGACAATGAACTGTTCAAATGCCAGATATATGTAGACGATATTATCTTTGTCTGTACTGACAAACGTTACGGTGATGAATTTGCCTATATGATGAGTGAAGAATATCAAATGTCTATGATGGAAGAGTCAAAATTCTTCCTAGGTCTTCAAATTCGTCAGCAAGACAACGACATCTTCATCTCACAAGATAAATACCTCAAAGATGTTCTGAGGAAATTTGACATGCAAGATTGCAAAGGCGTCAAAACTCCAATGCCTTCAAAGCCACCTCTGGACTGATGAAAATGGTAAAGATTTTGATCAGAAGGTATACCACTCCATGATTGGTTCATTATTGTATCTATGTGCATCTAGGCCTGATATTATGCTAAGTGTTTGCATGTGTGCCTGATTCCAAGCAACACCGAAGGAATCACACCATAAGGTTGTGAAACATATTCTTCGATACTTAGCTCACACACCAACACTTGTATTGTGGTATCCCAAGGGCTGAAATCTTCACCTCGTCGGATACTCTGATGCTGACTATGCTGGAGATCATGTGGATCGCAAGTCAACCTCAGGCACATGTCATTTCCTCGGACGATCCTTAGTCTGTTGGTCCTCGAAGAAGCAGAACTGCGTTTCACTCTCTACTGTAGAAGCTGGGTACATTGCTGCTGGCTTGTGTTGTGCTTAGTTACTATGGATGAAGCAAACCCTAAAGGACTACGACATCAAGCTGAAGAATGTGCCTCTTTACTGCGACAACGAGAGTGCCATCAAGATTGCCTATAACCCAGTTCAGTATTCCAAGACCAAGCACATCCAAATTCGTCATCACTTTCTTCGAGATCATGTACTCAAGGGCGACATCTCCATCGACCACATTCTGACTGAAGAACCACTGGCCGATATCTTCACAAAGCCCTTGGATGAAAAGAGATTTTGCAAGTTGCGGCGTGAGCTAAATATCTTAGAATCTTCGAATGTTCTTTGATGAAGAACACACATCCTAACACTTATGCAAAATTGATGACTTAGATGTGCAAAACACAAAGTAACGTTTTTCTTCAATCAATGAAGAATAACTCTCTAAGTGTGAAGAAATTAACGAAGAATTTGATTCTCAGAACTATACGACAATTGTACGTGGTGTCTGAAATCATCATTCTTATACGGTGGGTTACGCCACCAACCAAAAGTTGAAATTCTTCAAAATTGAGCATTTCGTTGTTTTTGCAAATTCTTCAAGCTATCAAATTTGCAAATTCCTCAAATTTTTCAAATTCCTCAACTTTTCAAATTCTTCAAACTTTGAAACTCATGTTCTTCATTAACTATACATATATATTTATATTTGAGTTTTCAATGTCCTCAACAGCATTCACTTATTGCTAATTCTTCAAGTTGATTTTCATCTAGGTGAATGTGATCGGACCCCTTTTCCCCTCTATGCTAAACTCAACCAAGTCTGTTCACAAATTCTTCATATGCGTTCTACTTTGAAACTCATTCAAAGTCTTCATTGTGTCCTTGACAGCTGAAGAATTTGTGAACGAAAGCTTTGAAATCTTGACTACCCAAATTTTCGGCAATTCCCGCTCAAACTGTTCCTATTCCCGTGCCTGGATAACCCACGACCACCCACGATCACCACCGCTAAGTACGTGGGTGACACATGTTGCATGGAGAGCAAGGGTCAGGGGCAATCCTGTCCAAAATCTTCGGGCGGATCGGTTTTCACTTCCTGTATAAATGCCCCCTTCCCATCAAGTGTGCTCGGTTACTCCGCATCTCATCCCTCTCCCGAGCTCCAACCTAGTGCCGCCGCTAAAGTCATCATCTCCGGTGAGGAAGAGCTTCACTGCCTCAACCTCGTCGTCGCCGTACTTGCATCGGTTGCGGAAATCCTCATCCCGCCGCCGCTGTAGCTGTTTCCCTCTACCAAGCTAGGGCATGGGAGATCTTAACGCACGAACTTCCCAATCTCATCTCTGAGTTCGTCGTGTTCTTCACCAGGGTAAATAAAATTTATTTTTACTTCCCTTGTTTGATCCTCAAATGCTCTTCATATTCCTCAAAAGATGTTTTCTCTTCATGAACCTTATTTTAAAGCACCTTACATCTCCTCATACTTGATGATTTTCTCTAAGTAATGATTTTCTTCAAGATTCCTTAATTATGCAAATCCTCAAAATTTGTACAACTCAGGAACCTGAAACAAAGAACACTTAGTGAAATTCCTCAAGACATCCATGGTCAAATTCCTCACACCTAATTTTTCTTCAAAATTTCTAAGAACGCATATGACCTCTTCAAATTCCTCGCACCTATACTCTGTTCACAGGTACAACATGTCCACTGATGAATCACTAGGTTCTCATCAACTTAACTCATTTGTAGTGCTTCTTGAAGAAAAAATTGTGTACCTCTTCAGAATCTTCAATAGTTCATAATCCTCAAGTGAAGAAAATGGCTGACGGAAAGAAACCTCAGAAAGGAGGAAAGAAGCCAGATCTGCACACTGCCTTTGAGATTCCAGAGGATGTGTATGATGAACATTGCACACCTGATGAAGAAACACATGGAAAAGAGACGACCAAGCAGAGAAAGATCCGTCTGCAAAAGATTGAGAGGAGATGGGCAAAGGAATGGAAAGAATATCGTTATGTAACCCCAAAGTACATGATGAAATTTGCAGTGAAACCACCTTGTAGCAGGCCTCCTCTAGCTCAGAACCAAATCGCTGATCCCACAAGCCTAAAGACTGGTGAGGACTTTCCTCATCTATGGGAGAAGAAGCAAACCAAGCTGGCTAGGAAAGACAAAGAAGCAGTGAAGAAATTCAATGAAGATTCTGCTGATGCTGCCTCTGCCGGAGCTTCTGCAAGTGCTTCGAAGAAAATCATGAAGAAATCTGCTTTGAAGATAGGTTTTTAACATCAAGACCTTCACAGCAGATTCCTCAAGGTCAAAGGCCTCAGCCTACAAAGTCCTCACCACCTGGAACTGTCGCTGCTCAGTCTTCTGCAGCCGTTATAAAGTCCTCAACACCAGTGCATCTGGCTACATGCAAGAGGATTGAGGGTTTCACCAGAGTCCCAAAGATCACTGCTAGCTTCTCGAACACAACAAAGTCTTCAACCAGCCCCTCTGCGTTGAAGTTGAAGAAAACTGTTGGACGAGGTCAAAGACCAAGTCCTCACACAAGCAAGGCTGTGACGACCATACCCTCACGTTTTGAGGATAATGATGGTGATGATGATGAAGCTGATGATGAGGAATTGGAAGAAATCATTAGACAAAGTCAACATAGGGCTGCTAGAGCAAAAGGTAGCTCTGTTCCTCTCATGCTGGATCCCAAGATGATCCTCAACTTCATCGATATATGGCATGAAGACCCAAGCACCCCAGTTTCTTCACTAAATCTACCTCCTAAAGTGGATCATGTCCTCACCCACTTCATCTGTGAAGAACAATGGAAGAGAGAGCAAGCTTTGAGAGCTAAGAGGAACAAGACTCAAAAAGAAAAGTTTCTGCGCGAAAATGTGATGAATTTGACCCCAAATCAACTCGTCACAGTTCTGTCCAGAATTCGCACACTCTCTATGGATCAACACAGATATGATGCTGAATGGAAGGGCAGCAAGGTCACACTCGTCAGGGCTGCTCAAGCAGCTGTAAAGGATCACAACACCAGGGTTGCAGCTCGATCGCAACCACAAAAGCCTCAGTCTGAAGAAATTGCTCCGACTGTAGATGAAACTCCTTAGGTAGCTGATGAAAATGCCCAGCCTAATGAAATTCCTGAAGGAAATGCTTCTGCACCAGAAGCAACTGCCATGTAGCGACCCGACCTGAAAGGTCGAATCTCCGGTGTTTCCGTACCATCCCAAGATCATGCTGGTACACACATGGTACATCAACGTATATATCAAAGGGAAATCACACAGCTTTATTAATTGAAAATCTCATATCCAGTTCTGTATTACAATAAAGATTACAATAAAGTGGCTGAAGGCCGACTCATGAGATAAACTAAACAAAATTCTTGCGGAAGCTTCAAAGATAGTTGAGTCCATATGACTCCAAGGGCATCTCACCGAGCGTAGAGCGTATCCTCACTCCCAGTCGGAAAATTACTCTGCAACATGATACGTTGCAGCCGTGTAGGTCAGCATATTGAATATGCCGGCAATGTCACAAAAGGGGGGTAAAAGTAATCATCTATTCTATGCATATATGGCAGGTGGGGTAGTAAGTTTTTGCATAAAGCCAATTTTTCCTACAACAAGAGAGGGCAAAGCAAAAGTTATTACTACATTGTTGGTTGATTAATGAGATGGTTCCACCAACCAATTCTCATACCGAAGTTGTCATTAATACCCACATCAATATAATACTTTGTGTTGAGAATTCTAGATAGTTTCAGTTCCTTTGGCTCAAGTTGTCCATGACCGTGGACATGGCTAATCAATTAGGTTTGGGTACTCTACAGAGTTTTGCACACGTTCCCCACAAGATTTGATCACCTCCATTGAAATTCTCGCACTTTAGGGTCTTTGAGAAACGGATGACCAAAACATGGTCTTCTAAAGGGTTTCCCTGAGACTCTGTCGGTGCCCATCCTTTCCTACCGTTCTTCTACATCTCGTAGCACCGCCTGTCCAGGGTCACCATGATATCCAACCAAGCCAGAGCCCATAATGGCTTGTGGCTGTGCAGGTAAGCCTTGGGTCTTGAAGCATCCATCCATCTCTTTGTGCTTGGGTGGACCTTTCCATGTGAATACTGGCACTTCTCCAGCAACACCTAGGCTAACCACTGGCTTCTCCAGGGCGCCGTTCAACCATCATCCACCCAGAGGTATGTTGAAAACTCGGAGTCTTGAAGTCTTGATCATCAAGTAGGTCTTGTAATTATTATCTCACAACTCTCATGAGACACTCAACCAACCCGTCTACTAATAGCAAGGCAAAATTTAAATCAACATTTCCCGGGGCCAAAGTGTCAAAGGGTGAGGGGGAAGCCTACCACATGATACTACATCAAGTAACCAAGTTTCCAATTACCTACTTTGCACTCAATTGGCGAGATGGTAGAACTAATGCAATAAAAACATGGGTAAATATGATCAAAGTGACTTGCCTTGCTGACGATCCTCGTACTCAAGTGACTCTAGATAACAAGCCTCGCACTTCGGATGATCTAACGAATCAAACAAAGCACACAATAAGCAAAACCACAATACAATTTACACAACAGCAAGGTAAACAAAAAGATACTACCACAATCACTAGCACAATCAAAAGAAAGAAATCAACTCAAATTAGAAGACTCTAAAAGTTTTGATGGCAAAATTTCTACTAAGACATAATATGAAAAATTGGTTTTCAGCAATTTACCAATAGATAACAGAAAATTAAATACAAAACTTTATTAGAAAATAGGAAGTATTTCATTATAAAAATTTTGTGCAAAAAGGATTACTACAAAACATTTTTCTAAACAATACTAGTGGTGAAAGACAAGGTTTACCTATTTAAACTAGAGCACAAAACTAATTAAATTATTTTTATTAGCAGAAAATAATTCACCTAATGTTGAGCAACAGAACTAAAGAAACTACAATAAAAATTTAAACTAAAACAAAAATCAAAATAAAATAAAATAAAAACAATACAAATAAGCACTAAGAAGAAACTAAACAGAATCTGTTTTTACTAAAAAAACTAATCTTAAATATCCTAAAAATTCTCAAACAGTGTTGGATGATGAACCTAAATAATACAAAACACTGGCAAAAACAATAACTAAAAAATAAATTTCTAAGCTTAAGTTATTCAAGTTTTAGTGATTTGATCAAATTTAAAAAAACTTAAATTTACAAGTTCAAATTTGAAAACTAAGACTACACACAGAAACTACATGAAATTTGTGACATGTTGCAAAAAGAATCAATCAAAAACTCTAAATATTTTAAAATATATAATAAAAATAAAAATAGGAATCATTCTGTTTTCTAAAGCAGAAACAGACAAAGAAAAAATCTTAGCTAACGGACAGGGATGACGTGGCGGCTTCCTATTGGTTGAAAGCGAGTGCATGTGGGTGTTTGCGGGCGGAAGACCGAAGCGAAGTGGGTACTGGTTCGTTGTTTTAAACTTTCTAATCTAGTCCGTTGTCACTAGATCCGACGGCTACGGGAGGGGGTGGCTTATAGAGGAGGAGGTCGGGGCTTCGGCGATGTCGACGTCGGTTGAACGTCGGAGGTGATCGGAGACGGTGATGCGGTGGTCGAGGGTAGTGTCTGAAAGGTCCAGGCGACAGCGGCGAAGCTCCGGCGACGATTGGTGGCGTCGGTTGGGGATGGGGACGACGGAGGCGATGGCCACGTGCTCGGAGGGCTTCGGTTGTTAGCCGAACTCCGGAGAGGTGGTGCGGTGGGGTTTTCGGGCGAGGGCAGGGGCGTTCGGGGGTGGAACGGAGTGCGGTGAGGCTGGGGCTTCTTATAGGCGCGGCGCGGGGTCGGGAGATGGAAAGGGGAGCAAGATCCGGGGCAGAAGGGATCTCCGGCGAGGTCGGGAGCACGGGGAGGGAGACGAGCGCGGGGATGGCGCGGTCGGGCGATGGGGTCCACTTGTCAGTGAGGGAGGGGGTAGCGTCAGCGGCGTCAGTGACCGATCCGGAGGGATCTCGGGGAGTTAAGGCCGGTGGGCCGAACGGTTTATTAATTAAAACTTTAAATTCGTTTCCTTTTTCTAATTTCCAGAGAATTGAAATCTCATTAAGGCATTCAAAACATTTCCAACAATTTAAGATATATATATATATATCAAATTGATTAGGGGAATAAATTCTATTTAATGAACATTTTTCCACGGCCAAAATGAATACTTAAAAAAAATTATTTTCAGAAAATGCCTAAATTGGTTTTAAATTCTTTTGCAATAAATTTTCAAATAACCCCCTGGTTTTCTTGTTCAAATATTTCACAAAGATGCCCCTGGTGTGGAGTGTCATGTTACTCCTCTCTTTTATGAATATTTCCAGGGGTTTTCAAATAGGAGAAACAAGTATATGGAGAAAATGAAAGTGGCCTTTCAGAATTTTAAAAGAAGAACTTCAACAATTCATTTCATTCAAACAATGTGATGATGATGCATAGCTACATTTCATAACATTCCAAAATGGAATTTTGGGATGTTACATGCCAGTGCTGCTGAGGAAACTCAGACCACTGATGAACATGCCAGGGCAACCTCCAATGTTGTGCCTGAAGAAACTGCTATGCCAATAGGTACTTCTGTTGTACCTGAAGAATCTGATAGGCCAGCTGAAGAATCTATTGTGCGTGAGGAAACTAAACCACCCAGGGCGGCTGCATCAGTCGTTCCTGAAGAAAATCCACTCAAGAGAAAAGCATCAACTTCTGATGCCCCTGTGTTGAAGAAGTTGAAAACTTCATCAAGTTCCTCAGCAAGTCCAATTTCCTCAGCACCAGCCTATGCTATTGTGCCATTTGGGGAGGAGTATGTCATCCCTAAAGAAGAAGAAAATCATTCGGCTGCTTCCATAGAGCCTCTTGATGAGGAAATTGTCATTGATGACACTGCATCATTCCCTAAAGTATCATCGCCCCAGCTTCTGGTAACTGCTGAGGAAGATGGCGTAGAAGAAATTGATGAAGAAGTTGACATTGGTAACACTACTCCAGTCGTCAATGATGAATATTGGGAATCTGCACATCCCAATTCACCAATGGCAACTCCTCTCATGTTGATTCCTCAGTCACCTGCACAGACTGAAGAAATCTTAGAAGACTCTGAACATCTGTACCTTCCAAACAGTTAAGAAATTCCAGCTGCAACAGCTGAGGAAAATGATGCTCCGGCCACTGTCGAGGAACGAGTTCTTCAAATCACTCAGTCTGCTATTCCTCCAATGCCAATGGAGATCAAGGGGCGCACACGAACAAATCTTCAACCCAAGCCAAGACTGCCCTTCAAAGGCACTGTTCGTCCCAAATTCCTCAAGACTAATTTCTTTGATGAACACTCATTCTTCTCTGGACCAAACCCCTATGACTCTGCAAGGGCTGGTTGCAACAGATTCTGGACTGCCTCTCAACTCAACTACTATGCATCAGTCCTATATGAGAAGAAGAAAGTCTTCGAGCACCATCAGATTCCTCATGCTGATATGGAAAGTCTTCCATCATTCACTCCAGTGCTCTAAGTTCTCTATGAAGTAGGCCTTCTTCCATTCTGTGTCGACATCTGTGACTGGAATGAAGAAATCATCATTCAATTCTATGCCACGCTGCATATTAGCGGAAATTCCTCAGATATCAACTCATGGATATTGGACTGGATGACTGGCACGACCCACTTCACTGCTCAAGCCTCTGAATTGCTTTAGTGTGTCCCTGTTCCAATTCCCTCAGATGAATCCCGCAAACTGTTTAAGGAGCCTGTACTTCCAAATCAGCTAATGCAAGTGTTGATGAAGCCTTTGCCTGCTGGAACGCCTCAACCAAACTCTTTTCTTGTGAAGAATCTGCTATATGTGCCCAGGACTGTTTACCGTATCCTCACAAATACACTATGTCCTCAGAAAGGCCACGATTCTGAAGAAGAAGAAGTGGAAGGAGTCATGAAGAATATGCTCTTCAACATCATTCATGGGATTCCCATCGACTTGCATGATTTCTTCATGAGGACATTGGCCAGTGCTGCCTGAGCTCCATTTGAACAGAAGCCCTATGCGCCATGGATCATGAAATTCATCAGGGCAAAGTCCATAGTTCTCTTCAAGGCTGATTTTTAGAATCACTTTGTCTTTCTGCCTCCAATCGAAGTCATCAAGAGCTCCATTGCCTTAGTTGAAGGAAAAGGCAAATCTGTCATTGATGAAGGCACTCGTCCTTTGGATGGACAGTTCCGCAAAGCCGCTTCCTTCTCCACCAATGATTACACTGCCACTCAAGACTCCGATGCAAAAGCCTCAGCTCAACAACCTGAAGCGTCTGCCCCTTGTGTGATGACTGATCGCGAGCTTCTAATAAGTCTTCATCAGAAGGTCGATCACAATCACAAGTGGGTGAAGCGTCAACTTGGTTACATTGTGCAGAACATGACTGTGACGCAGAACACAGCGAAGAGAAATCACTACTATGCACATGAAACCCTCAAACGCACTTGGGCCGTACTGTCTCACATCATGTCTTCTGAAGAACTAGATGAGATGGATATTGAGGAACATCCCGACTGGGCTCGACGACCTCAGAAGAAATTCAAGAAAGTTCAAGTTCCTCTGATGGTAGCAAGTTCATATTCTTCATCTCGCGAGCGTGATGATGATGAAGATATTGACGACACAGCTGCACGCCCTGCATCGACAAACGACCCCAACAACGCTGGCGCTCCTTCGTCACCAACACGATGAAATTCTTCAAAGGGGCGTTAGTCATCACTTTTTCTTCCCTTTTGGTCTTCGATGACAATGGGGGAGAAAATTTGAGTTAGTCTTCAAGCGGGTCTCTATAAATGGGCTATTTTTGTTTAAGTTACAACTCTCGCTCTTCCAAAACTTTTGTTGATTGAGTTGTACACTTAAGTCCTATGGTGGTCTGACACTTTTGAACTATTTCCTCGCATGTTTATTTCCTCAAATACCTTAATGCATGCATGCTGAATTTCGTCAGACACCATTTTCCTCACGCATTTCAAATTCTTCATATCATATATTCAAATGCGTGTATGAATTACAAGATATAGGGGGAGTTCTCCATGTTTGAACCTGCCATGTGCATTTGCAGTCCAAAGCAAATTCCTCAAATATGCACATCTTCAGGGGGAGTTCTTCTATTTCTTGCAATCAAATTCCTCAAAATCTATACTTTCACTTCATATGTTTATCCCCGTTGAAAACTTAACCTATTTGTCATCAATCACCAAAAAGGGGGAGATTGTTAGTGCATCTAGTACCCCTTAGTGATTTTGGTGTATTGAAGACTTACAGGTTAAGGTACTAATGCGTTTGTGAGTGTACACAGGCTCTATAGGTCGATGAGGAGTTTGGTATATTCGGAGATTATTGACCCCTAAAAATGTATGTCTTCAAGTGAAGACTTTGCTGAAGACTTTCTGAAGACTTTGGTGAAGACTTTGTGAAGACTTTGAAAATGAAGAAGTTGGTGTGACCTTGAAGATATGAACGAGGAATATGAAGCGTGGAGACTTTTGTTTTTGTAGTTTCGTTTCTTTTATTTGAGTCATAGGAAACACCATACTGTTAAAGCGGGCCGAGGTAATACTAAGGAAAATTTCCAACTGATGCTCAACTCCAAAATCACCAACCCATACAATCCTTCGAGTGAAGCCTTTGGAAATCTCTTACGGTTCAGACAAGTTCTTCAGTGACAGAGACAAAGTTCTTCTGGTCTTTGAGGGAATTGATCTGACTGAGGAGTTAGGATTTCGCCAGTGCGAATTGCCTACAAGTGAGGAACTTGATAAGCTAAGGACTTTCATAGTTCGAAATTCCGACCATTGCTATGCTTAGCGCCAGCTGTCCCCAATCATTATTATCCACATAATGGTCATATCATTGGGGGCATTTATGTCTTATCATGTCAGGTTGCACCCTGGCTATAAATAGCCACCCCCCACAACCACTGGCTGGTTGGCTGCTCCGAGAGAGAGAACTGACACTTGTGATTTGAGAGCAACCCTTCCTCCGAGGACTTTTGAGAGAAAATCATCAGTGAGGAAAAACCTACAATCAAACCACAAAACCCAAAGTGATTGAGCATCACTGAAGAAATTCCTGTGTGGAACCGACGCTTGTTACCTTTGAGGACTGTGCATCCTCTAGATGGTTAGGCATCATGGTCTAGTGCTCCTATAGTCAATTGGGGACCACGAAGTGACCTTGTTCTAGAGCATCCAGCAGTAAATTGTGGATCGCCGGGTGACCAGTTTGTGAGGGTTTTGGATGTCTACCCTGAAGACTTACCACAAGTGTTGGGCGAGGACTGTGTGACCTTAGCTCAAGGAGAATACGGTAAGGACTGTGTGTCCTAGGACTGTGTGTCCTCTGGTTTAAATACCAGGCCGCTCCAAACCAGACGTACGACTGTCACAGCAGTTGGAACTGGATCATCAAAGCATTGTCTTCATCGAGCTATCTAGTGATATTTCCTCAACCCCTCTATTCCTCATATACCGGTTGATGAAATTGATTGTTACTGTTTGAAGAATTTGAGTGAAGACTTTCACAAATTCCCCACCACAAATTCTTCAAGTTACCTTGTTCATCACTGCTTATCCTGTATTACGCTACTCTCTATTTGTTCTTGTTTCATTTCATCATGAAGACTATGATGTTACTATGTTCCTCATGCACTTGAGTACTTATTCTGCTGCTAGTTATCCATCACATTTCAAATTCCTCAAAGTTGAAATTCCTTAAGTGATGAATTTGTAAAAATCGCCTATTCACCCCCCTCTAGTCGATATAACGCACTTTCAGCTGTCGTTAAGAGGAAACAACTTGAACACAACACAGGGGGTAGTGACCATTGTCGAGCCAACGAAGAGGGAACTGACAACAAAGTAGGCACACTCCAAAGGGTCAGGCACGCCACCAAGGGTTCATCCTTGTCGGTGTCCTGGTCGAGTTCAGGCTCATGAGTGATGTTGTCGACGATCATGGATGAAGGTAGTGTCGTGGACAAGGTGAACACCGACTCCTCGGGTGTGTCAAGGCTTGGGCACCCTATCGAACAAGTGATGGATGTCAGGGCGGCGTCGGTAGTGTCGTCATCTTCGAGCACCTTGTCATTCACACTAAGATACAACATTGTCGGTGGCTTCGGATGGAATTGGTGTTGTAGGCACAGCGAGGTTGGTCAGAGATGCACTGATGGCGCCCATGAATGCCTTGAGTTAGAGGTCGTTGGCGGATGTAGCAGTCACCTCATAATGGCGCTCGACTGCAATCAACCCTGCATCCTACTCCGTGTATGGAATGTCGTCGTAGAAGTACAAGGGCGCCATCAGGTCTACCTCCGACATTGTGATGGTGGTATATGTTAGAGATACAATCCACAATCAATATGATGAAGAATGAAATTAAGCAAAGGGACACATGATTTTAACATGGAAAACCCCTCAAACACGAAGGGGGAAAAACCATAGGCGCTAGCCAGCCAAACTCCACTATGATTAGGAGAGGTTACAAACGCCGTGGATTTACAACTGATTGACTTATCCCGTGCGACGGCTTACAAGAGGTATATGTAACACATGTGTCCTAGGTCAACCCTGATCTGTACCCTAAACCCTAGCCCAAGCCTACTGGCGATAGGCCTTCCTCCGCTCGCTCATCAAAAGTTGGCCTTCCTCTTCATATTAGAATTTGGAGCATAACATACCAAACTCCACCTTGAGACAAATTCCATCTTGTAGCATGAATGAGAACCTTCTCCCTGAACAACAAAGAAAACACTTTCGGCGCCAGACAGCCACTAGGGTTAATGAGTTATACCAAGTAAGTCTGAGCAAAGCTCAAATTTAGCAACAGGAACTGGCTTTGTGAACATATCAGCATGATTATGATGAGTACTAATCTTACGTACATTCAGTTTACCTTGCTCAACAATGTCCCGAACAAAGTGATATTTGACATCAATGTGCTTTGTTCTCTGAGGAAACATTTGATCCTTAGTGAGGTATATGGCACTCTGACTGTCACAAAATAGATTAATGCAAGAATTACCTCCAGAAAGCTCAGCATACAAACCTTTCAACTGAACTGATTCTTTACATGCTTCTCCAATAGCCATGTATTCTGCTTCAGTGGTAGATTGAGCAACTACTACATGTAGTGTGTCCCTCCAAGTCACGGCACAACCACCAACAGTGAACACATAACTTGTAAGGGACCTCCTCTTGTCCAAATTGCTGGAAGCAAAATCTGGATCCACATAGCCACCTAGTCCCTCATTAGTCCTACCGATTTCAAACAAGCATTGGAAGTGCCACGAAGGTACCTAAAAATCCATTGAACAACCTTCCAATGTTCTTTACTAGGGTTAGCCACGTATCTACTCACCAAACTCATTGCAAATGACAAATTAGGCCTAGAACACACCATGGCATACATTAAAGAACCGACAACACTAGAATATGGAACTCCTAACATATAATCAAGCTCTTCATCCATACTAGGACATTGAGAAGATGACAATTTGAAATGAGGAGCAATAGGAATGATTACTGACTTAGTGATACGTCTCCAACGTATCTATAATTTATGAAGTATTCATGCCATGTTTATAATAATTCTATATGATTTTGGTATGATTTAATTAGAACTAACCCAGACTGATGTTGTTTTTAGCAGAACTACCATGGTGTCGTTTTTTGTGCAGAAATAAAATTTCTCGGAATGGGCTGAAAATTTATGGTGACTTTTTTATGGACCAGAAGACACCCACGGAGCTTGGAGATGAAGCCAAAAGATTCCCGAGGAGGCCACAAGCCTCAGGGGCGCGGCCACCCCCCTGGCCGCGCCCACCAGGCTTGTGGGCCCCTTGGGAGTCCACCGACCTCCCTCTCAGCTCTATAAATCCTCAAATATTTCAAAAACCCCTATGCATAACCTAGATCGGGAGTTCCGCCGCTGCACACCTCCAGAGCCACGAAAAACCAATCTTGGCCCTCTCCGGCACCCTGCTAGAGGGGGTCAGCATCACCTGAGGCCATCTTCATCGTCCCGGAGGGACCATCAACACCATGGAGGCCAAGGACCAGAGGGAGAACCTCTCCCCACAGAGGGGAGGCCATGGAGGAGGAAGCACAAGGGGGATAACCTCTCCCCCTCTCTCCCGGTGGTCCCGGAGTGCCACCGGGGGAACCATCGCCGCGGTGATCGTCTTCATCAACATCACCTTCTTCATCACCATCCTCATCTCCTTTTGGAGGTCCATTCTCCCGCACCCCGCTGTAATCACCTAGTTGAACATGGTGCTTTATGCTACATATTATGATCCAATGATGTGTTGCCATCCTATGATATTTTGAGTAGATTACTTTTGTCCTTTGGGTTGATTGATGATCTAGATTGGTTTGAGTTGTATGTTTATTTTGGTGTTGTCCTATGGTGCCTTCCGTGTCACTGCACGCGTGAAGGATTCCCGCTGTAGGGTGTTGCAATATGTTCATTATTAGCTTCTAGTGTGTTGCTTGAGTGGCAGAAGTATAAACCCGAGTAAGGGGGTTGTTGTGTATGGGATAAAGGGGACGTGATGCTTTAATGCTATGGTTGCGTTTTACCTTAATGATCTTTAGTGGTTGCAGATGCTTGCTAGAGTTGCAATCATAAGTGCATATGATCCAAGGAGATAAAGTATGTTAGCTTATCCCTCTCCCTCATATAAAATTGCAATAATTATTTATGATTTTGTTAACAATTTCCTAGGATAATTCCGCACACCGACCCATCATTATTCCACACTCGCTATTTGTAATATATTGTAAAATTATGATAACAACACCTATTTTTATATTTTAGTTCTCCGATATCATGCAAAGCTATCCTCTTCATACCCACAACGTAGTTTTATTTCTCATTTCTAGATGGAAGCAAACGTTCGGTGTACGTAGAGTCGTATCGGTGGTAGATAGGACTTGAGAGAATATTGATCTTACCTTTAGCTCCTTGTGGGTTCGTGTGACGCCCCCAATTTCGTCCGTACGCTAAACATACACGCAATGCGTACGGCCAAGATTAGGGACTCACTGATCAATATCACAACACAACTCTAGACACAAATTAAAGTCATACAGCTTCATATTACAAGCCAGGGGCCTCGAGGGCTCAAATACAAAGCTCGACAAACACGAGTCAGTGGAAGCCAAATAATATCTGAGTACAGACATAAGTTAACCAAGTTTTGCCTTAATAAGGCTAGCACAAACATAACAACGGATCGAAAGAGGCGAGGCCTCCTGCCTGGGACCCTCCTATCCTACTGCTGGTCGGGGGCCGCCTCCACGTAGTAGTAGCTCCTGAGGTGGTGTAATAGTCGTCTCCGGCGTACTCCATCTCCTGGGCTCCACCGTGTGAACGCAGAATCGTATCGAGGGGGGAAGAGAAAGCAAAGCAGTGGTGAGTACTCATCCAAAGTACTCGTAAGACAAACATCAGAACTATGCTAAGTATGCATCATTATCAAGGGGTGAGGTTATATTTGGACTGACTATAGAAAGCAAGAATGAGGGGAAGGCCTAGTCCTATCGAAGACTCGCATCTTCAACATCTTGCAGCATGAGAAGAGAGTAGAGTGTTATCTCATATATAGTCATATTATTGTAGCAATTTTTATTAAGTAACCACGCCCAGAGATTCTTCCTCGACTCCCTGCGAGGAAACCATCCCGGGGCCACATTTCATTTAAACTAAAGCACAATTATAGTTGTATAAGGTCAAGGTACCACTCCAAGTCGTCCTGTTACCGTGGACACGGTTATTCGAATAGATAATTTCTTCCCTGCAGGGGTGCACCGCATTTCCAACATGCTTGATCACCTCTGGCCGGACACACTTTCTGGGGTAATGCCCGGCCCCGGGATCCAAAACGTCGTCGCCCCACCTAGACTCAACGAAGAGGCTAGCCCGGCGGTCTACTCCTAAGCGCGCAGGTTCATGGGCCCACTTGCCCTTGCACTCCTGCACGGTGCGCACGCGGCCGAAAATAGACCGAGCACCCCTTAACTTACAAGCGCGATGCGTTCCAGTCCAATCCAGCACGCGCCACTCCATTGCTGACGTCTGAAGAGCTTCGGCTGATACAACGACGTTGAGTACCCATAACTTCTCCCACGTGAAGGTTTAGTGCATAAAAAGGTCAACGACCAACTCGGATAAAATACCCAACCCATTAGCATTTTATTAGTGTGTGGCAAGCTCGAACCATATAGTCCGTCGCCCCGCCAATAACTCTCGGGTGCCTTACCGACGCACCCCACCTAGTCTTCGGATGCCTTACGGCGCATCCCACCAAATCTTTCTCATATGGGTACCCTTGGGGCCGACCCATCTCAGAACTGTCGAGAACTCAGGTCCACCTCAATAGGGTGGTACCGCGTGTCCCTTCAGTTTCGTCATGTTAGTACAGTGCCAAGACAATAGTAACTATGTGGTTATAACATCAAGATGGGAACTGAGGAATCACCCTCAATGGTCCCCGCTCGATGTAACCGTCAAGGTGTACTTTAGAGGAATCACCCTCGAGGGTCCCACACTTGAGGAGTTGCATGACAGAGAAATCATCGGGAATGGTGAAGGAGGAATCACCCTCGATAACCACGATTGACTAGTTGCACTACAGGGCTAACATCATGAGTACTTCGCGAGGTGTCACCCTCGGTACTCGATAGTAGCACTGCAGAGTCATACAATTTAGGGGAGTGCGATGATGGGAGTGGCCTGGCTTGTCAGTCAGTTGATTGAGTCTTCGAGTCGTCGAGTCGTCGGGTCGTCGGGTTGTTGACGGAGAAGCAGGGGAAACTAGGACTAAGAGGTCACTGGGGATTCTCTAACCAACCTATACTAAGCAGTTGGTATGATTGCAGGAATAGTAGCAGATCATCAAAATCAGGCTATGCATCAGGATAGGAGTTAACTAAAATAGTAGAAAAATTCTAATGCAAGAATAAGAGGCAAAGAGGTGGGTGATATCGGAATGCTCAACGGGGGGTTTGCTTGCCTTGCTGCTCTGTTGTAAAAGGTTGGCCGTCAGGGGTGTACTCGTACTCTGCAGCAGCGTCAACCTCGGGGTCTACCGGAGAGAAGAGGGGGAAGAAACAATAAATATAAAGCACACAGATGCAACATGATGCATGACATGGAAATACACAGGGCTAGCGGTGTTTACGGTTTATCTAAGTGCGATGGTTAATTTAGGAATTTATTTGAAATTATTTCAATAATGCCATGCACTATTCACCTATCTGAAAGAGGCAAAAAGTTGCTTGTTCAGATAGCTAGAAGCATGTGACAGATGAATGGGTGGCATATTTGGATTCTTGGTATTTTTCTGATAAACTTTCATATATAAATTATTTTCATTGGAGTTATGGTTTAAAAGATATGATTTTTCTAAGTTTTAAACATTTTCTGAATTTTCCAGAATTAAGTTAAATCGAATTTATATTAAACATTAAATGCTATGGGTACACAAAAGTGTACCCAGATATGTGCAACAGAGGCTAACAGTGGGTCCCAATTGATTGCCCAGTCAAAAAAGTCAACAAGAGACTTTGACTGGTCAAAGGGGCCCAGGGGTCCCACATGTCATAGTCTGGGCACTGCCCAGTCAGCAGGTGGACTAGTCAACTGGGCCCAGTCAGCACAGGCTGACTGCTGGGTCCCAGTACTGAGTCAGCACGCTAACTCAGCGAGTCTTATCCACAGGAACAGTACAGTGGGCCCTGCCTGTCAGTTATTATTTAACTAAACCGGTTTTTATTAGATTAAGTAACATATGTGGGGCCCGGCTGTCAGTCAGTGGTTAGCTGGGTTAGTTAGAGGCTAATGAGGACACGTCAGTGGGGTTAGCGCCGTTGGGGGGGCTACAGTGCGTCGGTGACGAGCGTGAGCTCTGGCAATGGTTGTCCGGCCGATTCCGGCAGCCAAATGGATGACCACGGGCACAAATCGAATGGGCACAGCATTCCGCACCCAACCGTGCTACAGGCGGGAGCAAAGGAGGTCGGCGCCGGCGACAATGGCAACCACCGCCGGCGGGCAGCGCTACGCGGATCGACGGCTAGCAGATGCGCGCGGTCAAATGGAAAGAGGGAGAAGTTGCGCGAGCTCACCGTGAGGTCAAACGGGGAGCTCAGGGGAGCCAAGGGTTGTCGGAGATGAACAGGACGATGAAAATGGTGACTGTGGCCGTGGATGGGGAAGAAGGCGAGGGCGGCAGTTCCTGGCGTCGATCTGGTGGCGGAGAAGATGAGGACGATCCCGGCGAAGCTGCTGGACTTCCAAGTGTAGCTCGAGGTGGCCGGTGGCCGCGTCAATGGCGACGGCGCATCGGCGACCACGTCGGACACGAAGAAACGGAGGGGGCGAGCGAGAGAAGGGGAACAAGGAGGAGGGCTAGGGTTAGGGTTTGAGGAGAGTGGAGGGGAGCGTGTGGGCGTGGTCTTATCCCCTCCCCAAGGCGCCGGCGAGGTGGTCCGACGGGAATGGCGATGGGTGGCGCGCGCGCCTGGTCGGAGGAGCAGTAGGAGGAAGGAGGAGGTGGTGAGGTGGGCTGGGCTCCCACTGTTGACCTAGAGCCTAGTCCACCAGTAGCTTAGGCCTTTTCTTATTTTTCTTTTCTGTTTCTTTTTCGGTATCTGTTTTATTTCTTTTTTAGTTACTATTTTCTCTAACTAAAATATGTGATTAGGTCCAATATTCAATTTTCTATTTGCCATAAAAAGTTTGACAAGCATTGGAACTTGTTTGAGATTTACACAATTTAATAAGGCATCCAAGTAATTGATTTGGCCTCTGTTTTCAACAATTTAGGGCATTTGAATACCTTACAAAATGTTGGTTTCTATTTGATAATTACTAGGTGAATATTTGTAAACCAAACATCATTTTACTTTTCATGTTTGAAGAAATTATTTATTTGACTTTATTTTAAATTTGAAATTGAGTTGGATCATTTCTTTAATTGCATTTTAATTATGATGATCATGATTACATGGCCTCATTAGTGTGAGGTTACTGTGGCCTAACACTGGGGTTGTTACAACTCTCCTCGTCTAACAAGAATTCTCGTCCCGAGAATTTAGAGGTAGAGCAAGGGAAAAAGTTCTGGTTACGAAGTTCTAACGGATCTTCTACTTCTTGGTTGCTCTTCTCGAAGAGGTTGATTCATGGCACTGATGCCTTTGACTTGCTGCATCAGGGCAAACTCTGGTAGAAGGTATCTCCACCAAGTTGGACATCTGACGGTGAACTCAAGGAAGAAGACATGAATTATTCCTCGAGTTGTTACTCAGGGAATTTATTGAGAGCAATATGCGATGGTTCAAAAGTTTCAAACGAGTAGGCAACCATTCGATGCCTAATCACAAGGTGGCAAAGGGGTTCAGAGCAACGAAATAGATATTGCATGTGATACAAGATTAGATCATCCCTTAGGCGGTGGCTCGGGAATTACATACGAAGCCAAGTGCAAAAGATACCTTGGAATCAAAGCGATACAGGAGAGTCAGGTTTCGATCCTGTGGAACTATGGGTTAGGGGCCCATCATGTGGATTAAGAGTAGGAAGAGCAATGACATCTTGCATGGTCAGGCTAGCAAGACATGTCATAGGATAGTCTGTCAACTATGTCGGCAACAACATCGGTACCAAGGGCGGGTGACGAAGAGAACCATCTTCCTACTCGTGAAAACAAGGCGGACCAATAGGCAAAGTTCTCGTCCACCGGCGGTTACCGAAATGTTACCAACAATAGTAACAGGGTCTTACTGACAGAGTAGCACACCGAGGTATTTACCTAAGTAGGGAATTATCATTGCTTAGATCAAATAAATCTCAAGAAGGTTAAACAAACCAATGGAAAGGAAAATGTGTTTATACACAAGTATTATGAGTATAGCCTTCCCCATGGGAAAGCAGAGCACGATATACATGATAGGGCAGCAAATGCATAACCCTTTGGATAGAAGGGGCAAGGAGAATCAAGACGTTTACCCATTCAAAAACGTTTGGATAATCTATCAAGAAACATTTAGTATTGAGCTTCTAATGTTCTTGCTTGAGAATGGAGTATCGCAGCCATGCTACGAGGAAGCATTGACATGGTCATCAGATAGAGGTCGGACTTCAAGAACTCAAAGGATCCATTAGGAAGAACTTATAAAATAAGTCTTGCAATTTCCTCATGGGAGAAGAGGCGAATCTTGCCAAACAAGATACTATAACAATAGGTCTTTCGGGCAGGTGTGATAGCCACATCACCTTATCGGGTTACATAAAGATCGTTGTCATAATCCTTGGAAAAAGTTCCAACCATCGTACCTGCCCGAGATTTAGATCTGGTTGGTGTCAGGAGACTTCAGACATAGTAGGCCTGAGGAGGAAAGAATGCAACACAGATCCATGAGATGATGTTGCAACAATCTCGGAATGAACGACAGAAGCAAGACATTAATCATTAGCCAGACTACAAGACATCTGAACATAAGGTCAAGACATTCGTGCCCACATGGAAGTTTCTAGAATGGGGGGCAATCAAGTTCTGATTGGGGACCATCATAGAGGATATCAAAGTTCCATGTGTAAGTCTGGTCTAGGACAAATCAAATCAATCATTGGTCTGGCGTGCTAGGAAATACATATGGAGTGAAGGTACCAAACCTATCAAATCATAGAATACTCCACACATGCCTGAATGAATTGGAACGATTCCAAAGAAAGCAAGACATTTTTTTTATCAGCGCGTGGCAAAAATGCATGTGAACTTATAGAAAAAAAACTTTTCTTTTATCAAACATATTATTCATGAACTAGGCACAAAGATAATGCTTTCAAGGATTCCAATACTAGCTTAAATGCTCATCATGAACCACGAGGGAGAAGAGGATGTGGCTGATGGGCTCAGCAACAATTTGTCGAGATTTCCACAATGATGGATTTCCACGATTGCGTGAATAAAGTTGATAGCATTGGTCAAACCAATTGATACCACGAGGTATGCTCGAGGGAAACAACCACAATTAAAACTTATTCGAAAGGTGCTCCCAAATCCAAACTAAGTTGCACGACCAATGTTAGAATGTTGATTCAACAGTCAACACACTATGAATGGAAGTATTGCTCATTAACTCCAAGGTGATAGAGTTGGTATGCCATGATTATTGAATTTACACATCACATTCCATTTTTCAGTATTCCGTTTAGAAACAACACAGGAACAAAGAAATGAAAGGCGATGGCAAGGATGTCGCCAAAGACAACACCAATTACCACGGACAAGGATGCTATCCTCATCATGAATTTAATTGATATCCTGGAAGAGCCCAGAATGCTGATGAGGGTCACGACACATGTGCCGAGAAGTCTCATGAAGATGTAATCGATCAACGGCGACATCAAGTAAAGAAATGGTGAAGTGAAAAGTTGTCGGAAGCATAGATGAGGGTGCTAGCTCAAAATCGAAATAGCCTTTCTAGACAACCAACATGATGTTGAAAGTTCGATGTAAGCTTAAAGCTTAAAGCATTATTGGAAAGGTGCTTCAGGGATGAAGGACATAGATAGCATAGTCAAGCTTTAGTATGACGATGATGATGCAGCCTAACAGCTTGGAGTGGCATGATCGAGTACAAACTCACAAGCAAAGGAGGTTACTAAGAGTTATTGAATCGCAATGCGGGCCCGATCCAATTTTGGGTGTCCTTAAGTGTCCAAAAATTTAGAACGCGAGGAAAACTGGAATCAGCGAAGGGAACATAGTTGATGGGGAGCATCATAAGAAGCTATGTAGTTCCATGATTTACCCGAGATACCAGAGGAATACTCGGATGTAGATCAGAATTAAAGCTGGGACCGATGTATTGATCTACAGAAGACAAGTTCTTAAACTGGTCTAAAATGGGATCAAAGAAGAACAATCATGGTCGGAACCATGGTTGTAAAGTATCCAATCACGATAGAAGGTCAAATCCAACAAAGAGAAGGATTATTGTTACGAGAAGTTTCTATGATAAGATCAACATTGTTTCCATGGGCATGAACACAAGGTTCAAGGTCGACTCCCACTTCATCAATGCATCACCTTCCATTTACTCCTCGCTTTTGGCGAAATTATAGTTTTCAAGGATTATCTAGCAAAACACCAGAAAAGTATGACTCGTGAAAACTATCGGGTTCACATGAATTAAGGAAGGCATAGGTCCAACCCATCTGGGCATCTTAGGGACATATATCACAAGTTCCAAGAGTAATTAACACATGCTCGAACACAGAGCATGGCTGAAAAAAGCATAGGATACATCTTATCAGAGGGAGAAGACATAATTTACAAATGACATCACTTATTAGGGGAATAGCACCACAATAATTTGAAAATGAAGGGTGCTATCGGATAATAACCCAACAATGGATCTGGCGGTCCACAAAGGGCCTGATGTGAGTATCGATACTCAATCAGGGGGAGAAAGAATGCAAGGCATCAGATTATAGAACATCCAATAATTTCGATGCTTAACTAACCAAAGGAATTAAGATTTCCAATTTGCTGTATCAGAAACAAATGTTCCGAACAAATACAAGATGAAAGGACGTAGATGGGAAATCAATCAAGGTTGATTTGTCGGGAACCAACTCATGTTTGGAAAGACGTCTGAGCCGGAGGGATAATTTATGATGAACAAATGATGACCGCGTGCATTCACACACAGGTTGAATCATTAAATCAAATGAAAATCACAAAGGATTTTAAATGGATATTGCTTGACATATGGAATTAACCATCATGTAAGTAGGTGAGGGAATGTCAAGAGCAAAAATGTTACTGAGGATTTCGGAAGATCGAAAAAGTATTTCTAAGGATTTTGTGAAACATATTAACAACTGGGATGAACGGGTCCTCGACAATTGTGAGGAATTATCCATAAGGCTCCCATGTGGAAAAGAACTATAAGGCAGTAAACTCAACGGGTTGTCAGGGAAATGGAGAGTATTTCAAGGCAGCTTGTAACGACTAGAGCAACGAGAAAAGATTGTATGAATGAAAAGTGCAATTAGTCATCCATAGGGACTTATTGGTGGTAGGGAATTGCAAAGCCGATGAGCACAAAGTCTCGAAAAACATCAAAAGGGTATCTTCAGAATCTTCTGACGGCGCAGGTGATCTTCTGGTATGAGGGCTCTTCGGGAACAGTAGTTACGAGAACCTAGAGTCAGAGTTAGTAAAATGTTTAACCCGAAAGAGGAGAGAGATAAGAACCCAGAGTATAGACGAGAAATAAAAGATCCTAATACCACCTGATTGGGATGTGGGCCCATAAGCCACAGCATCAGTGTTAATAAAAGTTTTTCAAGTACTAGACTCAACTTCGGCCAAGCAGTTGGAAAGGGGGCTACCTACACGCAGTCGGCTCTGATACCAACTTGTGACGCCCCCAATTTCGTCCGTACCCTAAACATACACGCAATGCGTACGACCAAGATTAGGGACTCACTGATCAATATCACAACACAACTCTAGACACAAATTAAAGTCATACAGCTTCATAATACAAGCCAGGGGCCTCGAGGGCTCAAATACAAAGCTCGACAAACACGAGTCAACGGAAGCCAAATAATATCTGAGTACAGACATAAGTTAACCAAGTTTTGCCTTAAGAAGGCTAGCATAAACATAACAACGGATCTAAAGAGGCGAGGCCTCCTGCCTGGGAACCTCCTATCCTACTGTTGGTTGGGGATTGGGATGCGGGCCCATAAGCCACAGCATCAGTGTTAATAAAAGTTTTTCAAGTACTAGACTCAACTTCGGCCAAGGAGTTGGAAAGGGGGCTACCTACACGCAGTAGGCTCTGATACCAACTTGTGACGCCCCCAATTTCGTCCGTACCCTAAACATACACGCAATGCGTATGACCAAGATTAGGGACTCACTGATCAATATCACAACACAACTCTAGACACAAATTAAAGTCATACAGCTTCATAATACAAGCCAGGGGCCTCGAGGGCTCAAATACAAAGCTCGACAAACACGAGTCAACGGAAGCCAAATAATATCTGAGTACAGACATAAGTTAACCAAGTTTTGCCTTAAGAAGGCTAGCACAAACATAACAACGGATCTAAAGAGGCGAGGCCTCCTGCCTGGGAACCTCCTATCCTACTGTTGGTTGGGGGGCTCCTCCACGTAGTAGTAGGCTCCTGCAGTGGTGTAGTAGTCGTCTCCGGCGTACTCCATCTCCTGGGCTCCACCGTCTGAACGCAGAATCGTATCGAGGGGGGAATAGAAAGCAAACAGTGGTGAGTACTCATCCAAAGTACTCACAAGACTGACATCAGAACTATGCTAAGTATGCATCAATATCAAGGGGTGAGGTTATATCTGGACTGACTGTAGAAAGCAAGAATGAGGGGAAGGCCTAGTCCTATCGAAGACTAGCATCTTCAACATCTTGTAGCATGAGAAGAGAATAGAGTGGTATCTCATATATAGTCATATTATTGTAGCAATTTTTATTAAGTAACCACGCCCAGAGATTCTTCCTCGACTCCCTGCGAGGAAACCATCCCGGGGCCACATTTCATTTAAACTAAAGCACAATTATAGTTGTATAAGGTCAAGGTACAACTCCAAGTCGTCCTGTTACCGTGGACACGGGTATTCGAATAGATAATTTCTTCCCTGCAGGGGTGCACCGCATTTCCAACATGCTTGATCACCTCTAGCCGAACACACTTTCCAGGGTAATGCCCGGCCTTGAGATCCAAAACATCGTCGCCCCACCTAGACTCAACGAAAAGGCCAGCCCACCGGTCTACTCCTAAGCGCACAGGTTCGTGGGCCCACTTGCCCTTGCACTCCTGCATGGTGCGCACGCGGCCGGAAACAGACCTAGCACCCCTTAACTTACAAGCGTGATGCGTTCCAGTCCAATCCGGCGCGTGCCACTCCATTGCTGACGTCCGAAGAGCTTCGGCTGATACAACGATGCTGAGTACCCATAACTTCTCCCACGTGAAGGTTTAGTGCGTAAAAAGGTCAATGACCAACTCGGATCAAATACCAAACCCATTAGCATTTTATTAGTGCGGGGCAAGCTCGAACCATACAGTCCGTCGCCCCGCCAATAACTCTTGGGTGCCTTACCGTCGCACCCCACCAAGTCTTCGGATGCCTTAAGGCGCATCCCACCAAATCTTTCTCACACGGGTACCCTTGGGGCCGACCCGTCTCAGAACTGTCGGGAACTCAGGTCAACCTCAACAGGGTGGTCCCGCCTGTCCCTGCAGTCCTGTCATGTTAGTATAGTGCCAAGTCAATAGTAACTATGTGGTTATAACATCAAGACAGGAACTGAGGAATCACCCTCAATGGTCCCTGCTCGATCTAACCGTCAAGGTGGACTTTAGAGGAATCACCCTCGAGGGTCCCACACTTGAGGGTTTGCACGATAGAGACATTGTCGGGAATGGTGAAGGAGGAATCACCCTCGATAACCATGACCGACTAGTTGCACTACAGGGCTAACATCATGAGTTCTTGGCGAGGTGTCACCCTCGGTACTCGATAGTAGCACTGCAGAGTCATACAATTCAGGGGAGTGCAGTGATGTGAGCGGCCTGGCTTGTCAGTCAGTTGATTGAGTCTTCGAGTCATCGAGTCGTCGGGTCGTTGGGTTGTTGACGAAGAAGCAGGGGCAACTAGGACTAAGAGGTCACTGGGGATTCTCTAACCAACCTATACTAAGCAGTTGGTATGACTGCAGGAATAGTAGCAGTTCATCAAAATCAGGCTACGTTGTAAAAGGTTGCCCGTCAGGGGCGTACTCGTACTCGGCAGCAGCGTCAACCTCGGGGTCTACCGGAGAGAAAATGGGGAAGAAACAATAAATATAAAGCACACAAATGCAACATGATGCATGACATGGCAATACACAGGGCTAGCGGTGTTTATGGTTTATCTAAGTGCGATGGTTAATTTAGGAATTTATTTGAAATTATTTCAATAATGCCATGCACTATTCACCTATCTGAAATAGGCAAAAAGTTGCATGTTCAGATAGCTAGAGGCATGTGAGAGATGAATGGATGGCATATTTGGATTCGTGGTATTTTTCTGATCAACTTTCATATATAAATTATTTTCATTGGAGTTATGGTTTAAAAGATATGATTTTTCTAAGTTTTAAACATTTTTTGAATTTTCCAGAATTAATTTAAATCGAATTTATATTAAACATTAAATGCTATGGGTACAAAAAAGTGTACCTAGATATGTGCAACAGAGGCTAACAGTGGGTCCCAATTGACTGCCCAGTCAACAGTCAGCTGGAGACTTTGACTGGTCAAAGGGGCCCAGGGGTCCCACATGTCATAGTCTGGGCACTGCCCAGTCAGCAGGTGGACTAGTCAACTGGGCCCAGTCAGCAGAGGCTGACTCGTGGGTCCCAATGCTGAGTCAGCACGCTGACTTAGCGAGTCTTATCCACATGAATAGTACAGTGGGCCCTGCCTGTCAGTTATTATTTAACTAAACCGGTTTTTATTAGATTAATTAACATATGTGGGGCCCGGCTGTCAGTCAGTGGTTAGCTGGGTTAGTTAGAGGCTAATGAGGACACGTCAATGGGGTTAGCGCCGGTGGGGGGCTACAGTGCGTTGGCGACGAGCATGAGCTCCGACGATGGTCGTCCGGCCGATTCCGGCAGCCAAATGGACGACCGCGGGCACAAATCGAATGGGCGCAACATTCCGCACCCAACCATGCTACGGGCACGAGCAGAGGAGGTCGGCGCCGGCGACAATGGCGACCACCGCCGGCGGGCAACGCTATGCGGATCGACGGCTAGCGGATGTGTGTGGTCAAATGGAAAGAGGGAGAAGTTGCGCGAGCTCACCGCGAGGTCAGAGGGGGAGCTCAGGGGAGCCAAGGGTTGTCGGAGATGAACGGGACAATGAAAATGGCGACGGCGTCCGTGGATGGGGAAGAAGGCGATGGCGGCAATGCGGCAGTTCCCGTCGTCGATCTGATGGCGAAGAAGATGAGGACGAGCCCGGCGAAGCTGCTGGACTTCCAAGTGTAGCTCGAGGTGGCCGATGGCCGCGTCAATGGCGACGGCACATCGGCGACCGCGTCGGGCGCGAAGAAACGGAAGGGGCGAGCGAGAGAAGGGGAACGAGGAGGAGGGCTAGGGTTAGGGTTCGAGGGGAGAGGAGGGGAGCGCGGGGGTGCAGTCTTATCCCCTCCCCAAGGCGCCGGCAAGGTGGTCCGACGGGAACGGCGATGGGTGGCGCGCGCGCCTGGTCGGAGGAGCAGGAGGAGGAAGGAGGAGGTGGTGAGGTGGGCTGGGATCCCACTGTTAACCTAGAGCCCAGTCCACCAGTAACTTAGGCCTTTTCTTATTTGTCTTTTCTGTTTCTTTTTCAGTATCTGTTTTATTTCTTTTTCAGTTACTATTTTCTCTATCAAAAATTTGTGACAAGGTCCAATATTCAATTTGCACGCGCGCGCCTGGTCGGAGGAGCAGTAGGAGGAAGGAGGAGGTGGTGAGGTGGGCTGGGCTCCCACTGTTGACCTAGAGCCCAGTCACCAGTAGCTTAGGCCTTTTCTTATTTGTCTTTTCTGTTTCTTTTTTAGTATCTGTTTTATTTCTTTTTCAGTTACTATTTGCTCTAACAAAAATATGTGACAAGGTCCAATATTCAATTTGCTATTTATAGCACTACCACAAAAAGTTTGACAAGCATTGGAACTTGTTTGAGATTTAGATAATTTAATAAGGCATCCAAGTAATTGATTTGGCCTCTGTTTTCAACAATTTAGGGCATTTGAATACCTTACAAAATGTTGGTTTCTATTTGATAATTACTAGGTGAATATTTTTAAACCAAACATCATTTTACTTTTCATGTTTGAAGAAATTATTTATTTGACTTTATTTTAAATTTGAAATTGAGTTGGATCATTTCTTTAATTGCATTTTAATTATGATGATCATGATGACATGGCCTCATTAGTGTGAGGTTACTATGGCCTAACACTGGGGGTGTTACATTTGGACACTCCATACATATCACTTCCACCTTTGGAAATTTCTACGATGATTCCTTGCACTTGGGGATTATCACTTAGCATCATGCATGTTAAAACGATGAAGAACTTTCTGAATGTAACTTTGCCGACTAAGAAATAACAAACCAGAATTTATGTCCCTGGTAATCTCCACACCTAGGATTTTCTTAGCACCACCAAGATCCTTCATGTCAAACTCACTACTTAACTGTGCCTTTAAAGCAGTGATCTCTCTCGTGCCCTTGGCAGTAATCAACATGTCATCAACATATAACAACAAGTATATAGGCAATCCAACAAGAAATTTAATGTAAACACAACTATCATATGCAAACGTCTTAAATCCATGTGCAATCATAAATGAATCAAACCTTTTATACCACTATCTCAGAGATTGTTTCAAACCATATAGGGACCTCTTTAACTTGCAAAAAAAATCTCCTTACCAGGCACTATGAAACCCTCTTGTTGGTCCATGTAAATTTCCTCCTCTAGTTCTCCATGCAGAAAAGTTGTCTTGACAGCTAACTGCTCAAGCTCAAGATCATTCATATCGACAATACCGAAAATGCACGAATGGAACTATGCTTGACAACTGGAGAGAACGCATCATTGTAATCAATACCTGGTATCTGACTAAAGCCCTTAGCCACTAACCTTGCCTTAAACCTTGCAGGCTCACTAGGAGACAAACCTTCCTTTATTTTGGAGATCCATTTGCAACGAATGGTCTTCTTTTGTTTATGCAAGCGCACAACATCCCATGTGCCATTTTTCTCAAATGATTGCATCTCTTCCTGTAAAGCAGCAATCCACTTCTTGCGGGCAACGGAAATAGCGGCTTCAGTATATGTGGATGGCTCATGGATATTCTGAACCTATGCTCCACAACTAAGAGCATAAGGAACAATGTCACACTCCTAAATTAAAAGTTTAGGTTCGTTAATGACTCTCTTTGTCCTGCTATCTACAAGAGACTGAATTTGTGGCTGCAAAACAGACGTTGAGCGTTGCACAACATCATCATCATGAATCTCTATATCTGGAGCATTATCTACATTATCGTGAACCTGTGCATCTGGAACAATAACATTATTATCAACAATTTCGTTTTCCTAATCATCAAAATGCTCCACCTACACAATAACTCGTTGCGGCTCCACATCAAAACTATCATTGGATAGATCACTGATACTTCTCGAGCATGCGTTGGTTTCCATGAAGATGAACGGGTGATGCAGCAAAGTAGATAAGTATTTCCCTCAGTTGTTGAGAACCAAGGTATCAATACAGTAGGAGATACAAGCATGTCCCCAATAGATGTACCTACACAAAGAATCAAACACTTGCACCCAACGCTATAAAGGGGTTGTCAATCCATTCACGGTTACTTGCAAGGATGAGATCTGATAGAGATAGATAGAATAGATTGCTTGAACGGAAAGTAAAACAAAAGGTAAAAATAATGCAGAAAGGTATTTTTGGTTTCAGATCTGAAAGTATAAGATGGAAAATAGACCCGGGGGCCATAGGTTTCACTAGAGGCTTCTCTCATGATGGCAAGTATTACGGTGGGTGGACAAATTACTGTCGAGCAATTGATAGAAAAGCGAATAATTATGAAGATATCCAAGGCAATGATTATGCATATAGGCATCACGTCCATGCCAAGTAGACCAAAACGATTCTGCATCTACTACTATTACTCCACACATCGACCGACTCCTACCTGCATATAGAGTATTAAGTTCATGAAGAACAGAGTAACGGATTAGGTAAGATGACATGATGTAGAGGGATAAACTCAAGCAATATGATGAAAACCCTATCTTTTTATCCTTGATGGCAACAATACAATACGTGCCTCGCTACCCCTACTTTGTCACTGGGTGAGGACACCGCAATATTGAACCCAAAACTAAGCACTTCTCCTATTGCAAGAATTACCAATCTAGTTGCCCAAACCAAACCAATAACTCGAAGAGACTTGAAAAGATATGACATCATGCATATAAGAATTCGTAAAAGACTCAAATAATATTCATAGATAATCTGAACATAAACCCACAGTTCATCGGATCTCAAGAAACACACCGCAAAAGAGTATCACATCGGATAGATCTCCATGAAGATCATGAAGAATATGGTATTGAAGAGCAAAGAGAGAGAAGAAGCCATCTAGCTACTAGCTATGGACCCGAAGGTCTGTGGTGAACTACTCACGCATCATCGGAGGGGCAATGGAGTTGACGTAGATGCCCTCCGTGATCGAATGCCCCTCCGGCAGATTACCGGAAAAGGCTCCAAGATTGCATCTCACGGGAACCGAGGCTCCTGGCGGCGGAAAAGTGTTTTCGTGGATCACTTTGGTATACAGGGAATATTTGTGAATTTATAGGCCGAGAAATAGGGTTAGGGGAGCTGCCATGGGCCCACAAGCTAGGGGGCGCCCCCCCTAGGGCGCACCCTTGTGGCTTGTGGCCACATGGCTGCTCTCGTGACTTCATCTGCAAGTCTTGTGGGTTGCTTCTGGTCCAAGAAAAAGTATTCCTAAGATTTTATTCCGTTTGGACTCCGTTTAATATTTCTTATCTGCAATACTCAAAAACAAGGAAAAAACATAAACTGGCACTAGGCTCTAGATTAATAGGTTAGTCCCAAAAATAATATAAAATAGCATACTAATGCATATAAAACATCCAAAATAGGTAATATAATAGCATGGAACAATCAAAAATTATAGATACGTTGGAGACGTATCAAGCATCCCCAAGCTTAATTTCTGCTCGTCCTCGAGTAGGTAAATGATAAAAACAGAATTTTTGATGTGGAATGCTACCTAACATATTTTATCCATGTAATATTCTTTATTGTGCCATGATTATTCAGATTCATAAGATTCAAAATAATAGTCTAATATTGACATAAAAACAGTAATACTTCGAGCACACCAACAAGGCAATCATGTCCTTTCAAAATAACATAGCCTTAGAAAGTTATCCCTTCAAAATCATATGGTCTGGCTATGCTCCATCTTCCCCACACAAAGTATCTAAATAATGCACAACCCCAATGAACAAGTCAAGCAATTGTTTCACACTTTTGGTGTTCTCAAACCTTTTCAACTCTCACGCAATACATGAGCGTGAGCCATGGATATAGCACTATAGGTGGAATAGAATATGGAGGAGGTGCAAGGAAAAAGGGAGAAGATAGTCTCACATCAACTAGGCGTATCAACGGGCTATGGAGATGCCCATCGATAGATAAAAATGTGAGTGAGTAGGGATTGCCATGCAACAAATGCACTTAGAGCTATAAGTATATGAAAGCTCAAAAAGAAAACTAAGTGGTCATGCAAGATGAAATTCCACTAGTTATATGAAAGTGAAAAAATAAGAGACTCTCTATCATGAAGATCATGGTGCTACTTTGAAGCACAAGTGTGGAAAAGATAGTAGCAATGTCCCTTCTCTCTTTCTCTCATTTTTTTGGTGGGCATATTTGGCCCTTTTTTTATTTGGGCTTTGCTGGCCTCTTTTATTTTTTGTAAAGTCCGGATACTCATCCCAACTTGTGAGGGAGTCATGTCTTCCATCATCCTTTTCTCACACGAGACAATGCTCTATTAATTAAAATCATCACACTTTTATTTACTTACAACTCGATACCTATAACAAAATATGACTCTATATGCAAAATGAAGTGATGGTGCATGTCATGAAAAACTTAATGGTGGAAGTTGCATGGCAATATATCTCGGAATGGCTATGGAAATGCCATAATAGGTAGATATGGTGGTTGTTTTGAGGAAAGTATATTGTGGCTGTTTGGAGGAAGGAGGGTTTGATGTACCGGCGAAAGTTGAGTGGTGCTAGAGAGGCTAGCAAAGGTGGAAGGGTGAGAGTGCGTATAATCCATGGACTCAACTTTAGTCATAAAGAACTCACATATTTATTGCAAAAGTCTATTAGTTATCAAACAAAGCATTAGACGCATGCTCCTAGGGTATAGGTTGGTAGGAGTTAACATCGCGCGCTCCCGACCCTCACACAAAGGTTGGCAATCATTAAACAAATCATGCTCTGACTTCGTTACATAATGGTTCACCATACGTGCATGCTACTGGAATCACAAACTTTAACCCAAGTATCTCTTCCAATTCACAACTACTCACTAGCATGACACTCATATTACCTTATCTATTATCTCAAAACTATATGCAAGGAGTCAAACTTCTCATAGTATTCAATGCACTTAATATGAAAGTTTTTATTATATCCCTCTTGGATGCCCATTATATTAGGACTAAATTCATAACCTAAAAAAATTACCATGCTGTTTTAAGAAAATATAAAAATAATATAAGTGAAGTATGAGAGTTCAATAATTTCTATAAAATATAACACCGCCATCTAAAAAGATATAAGTGAAGCACTAGAGCAACATTGCCTAGCTCAAAAGATATAAGTGAAGCACATAGAGTATTCTAATAAATTCACGATTCAGCGTCTCTCTCAAAAGATGTGTGCAGCAAGGATGATTTTGGAAAACTAAAAAGCAAAGACTCATATCATACAAGATGCTCCAAGCAAAACACATATCATGTGGTGAAAAAAATATAGCCTCAAGTAAATTTATCGGTGGATTGAAGACAAAAGAGGGGATGCCTTCCGGGGCATCCCCAAGCTTAGGCTTTTTGGTATCCTTGAATATGGATTGGGGTGACTTGGTCATCCCCAATCTTAGGCTCTTTCCACTCTTTATTCCATAGTCCATCAAATCTTCACCCAAAACATGAAAAGTTCACAACACAAAACTCAACAGAAAACTCATGAGATCCGTTAGTATAAGAAAAATAAATCAACACTTTATGTAGTGTTGTGAAATCATTCTTTATTTATATTTGTGTAATACCTACTGTATTCTAACTTCTCCATGGTTCATACCCCCTGATACAACCCATAGATACATCAAAATAAGCAAACAACACAAAGAAAACAGAATCTGTCAAAAACAGAATAGTCTGTAGCAATCTGTAGACTTAGAATACTTATGTAACTCTAAATATTCTGAAAAATTAGTAAAATCAGGTAAATTTGTATATAAATCTTGTGTAAAAAATTCAGAGCAAAATAACTTTCCAGTGAATTTATAAAATTCCTATACTGAGAGAAAAAGTTTCTGTTTTTCAGCAAAATCAAATTGCAAACACCGTAGACCATCCCAAAGGTCTTACTTGGTTCAAACACTAATTTAAACAAGAAAATTTTTATTACAGAAGTAATAATGTTAAAAATACACCAAAACAGAAACAAAAACAGAAAGCAAAAAATAAAATCCGGTTGCCTCCCAACAAGCGCTATTGTTTAACGCCCCTAGCTAGGCATAATGATTTCAATGATGCTCACATAAAAAGTAGTAATTGAAATACGCAAAAGAGCATCATGAATCTTATGATTAACACATTTAAGTCCAACCCACTTCCTATGTATAGGGATTTTTGAGCAAACAATTTATGAGAACAAGAATCAACTAGCATAGGAAGGCAAAACAAGCATAACTTCAAAACTTTGAACACATAGAGAGGAAACTTGATATTATTGCAATTCCGACAAGCATATGTTCCTCCCTCACAATAAATTTCAGGAGCATCATAATCAAATTCAACAATATAGATATCATAACCAATACTCTTTTTATTATCAACATGCATAAAGTTTTTATCATCTTCCAAAATAGTGGGATTATCATCAACTAAAGTTATGACCTCTCCAAACCCACCATTATCAAAAAATTCATAAGATTGAACACTATCCAAATATGTGGGATTATTTTTACCTAAAGTTGACACTCTTCCAAACCCACTTTCGATGCTATTGCAAACATATTCAACATGAGGCTTAAATAAATTTTCAAGATCATAACAAGCATTATCACCCCAATCATGATCATTGCAATAAGAAGTGGACATGACAAAAATATCATCCCCAAGCTTGTTGTTTTGCATATCATTAACATAATTGAAATTAATAGAATTTATAGTAATATCATTGAAATCATGCTATTCAATCAAGGATCTATCATGAATCACCTTATAAATCACTTCATCAAAAATTTCAGATTCATGATTTTCAAGCAAAACTTCATAGAGATAATCAAGTGCACTCAACTCACTAGCAATTGGTTCATCATAATTTGTTCTTTTGAAAAGATTAGCAAGTGGATGAGGATCCATATAAATAGATTTTTAGCAAGTGAAGATGCAAGCAAATAGAAGGCACATGGCAACACAACCAAATGAAAAGGAAACGAGAAGACGAACGGAAGAAGGGAGAATAAAAAGGAAAATCTTTTTGGTTTTTTTGAAAATCGTTTTAGAAGTGGGGAGAGGAAAACGACAGGCAAATGGCAAATAATGTAAATGCAAGAGATGAGTTTGTGATGGGTACTTGGTAGGCTTGATGTAGATCTCCCTGGCAACGGCGCCAGAAATTGGCAAGTTGACGGGAGAGTTCTTATCCTGACTTGCTATGTATCTCCCCGGCAACGGCGCTAGAAATCCTTCTTGCTACTTCTCGAGCATGCGTTGGTTTCCGTGAAGAGGAACGGGTGATGCAGCAAAGTAGATAAGTATTTCCCTCAGTTGTTGAGAACCAAGGTATCAATCCAGTAGGAGATACAAGCAAGTCCCCAATAGATGTACCTACACAAAGAATCAAACACTTGCACCCAACGCTATAAAGGGGTTGTCAATCCATTCACGGTTACTTGCAAGGATGAGATCTGATAGAGATAGATATAATAGATTGCTTGAACGGGAAGTAAAACAAAAGGTAAAAATCATGCAGCAAGGTATTTTTGGTATTTTTGATTTTAGATCTGAAAGTATAAGATGGAAAAAAGACCCGGGGGGCATAGGTTTCACTAGAGGCTTCTCTCATGATGGCAAGTATTACGGTGGGTGAACCAATTACTATCAAGCAATTGATAGAAAAGCGAATAAATATGAAGGTATCCAAGGCAATGATTATGCATATAGGCATCACGTCCGTGTCTAGTAGACCAAAACGATTCTGCATCTACTACTATTACTCCACACATCGACCGACTCTTGCCTGCGTCTAGAGTATTAAGTTCATGAAGAACAGATTAACGCATTAGGTAAGATGACATGATGTAGGGGGATAAACTCAAGCAATATGATGAAAACCTCATATTTTAATCCTTGATGGCAACAATACAATACGTGCCTCGCTACCCCTACATTGTCACTGGGTGAGGACACTGCAAGATTGAACCCAAAACTAAGCACTTCTCCTATTGCAAGAATTACCAATCTAGTTGGCCAAACCACACCAATAACTCGAAGAGACTTGGAAAGATATGAAATCATGCATATAAGAATTCAGAAAAGACTCAAATAATATTCATAGATAATATGAACATAAACCCACAATTCATTGGATCTCGACAAACACACCGCAAAAGAGTATTACATCGGATTGATCTCCATGAAGATCATGAAGAACATGGTATTGAAGAGCAAAGAGAGAGAAGAAACCATATAGCTAGTAGCTATGGACCCGAAGGTCTATGGTGAACTACTCACGCATCATCGGAGGGGCAATGGAGTTGATGTAGATGCCCTTCGTGATCGAATCCCCCTTCGGTAGATTACCGAAAAAGGCTCCAAGATTGCATCTCGCGGGAACCGAGGCTCCTGGCGTGGAAAAGTGTTTTTGTGTCTCTCTTTGGTATACAGGGAATATTTGTGAATTTATAGGCCGATAAATAGGGTTAGGGGAGTTGTCGTGAGCCCACAAACCATGGGGGCGCCACCCTAGGGCGCGCCCCTATGGCTCGTGGCCACACGGCTAATCTCCTGACTTCATCTCCAAGTCTTCTGGGTTGCTTCTGGTCCAAGAAAAATTATTCCGAAGATTTTATTCCGTTTGGACTCCGTTTAATATTCCTTATCTGCAATACTCAAAAACAATGAAAAAACAGAAACTCGCACTAGGCTCTAGATTAATAGGTTAGTCCCAAAAATAATATAAAATAGCATATTAATGCATATAAAACATCCAAAACAGATAATATAATAGCATGGAACAATCAAAAGTTATAGATACGTTGGAGACGTATCAATCATCATGATACATAACAGATTCATTGAAAACAACACATTTTTTATGAAAACCTTATTAGTTTTAGGTTTCCATAAGCGATATCCCTTTACTCCTAAACCATATCCAACAAACACACACTTAATAGCTCTAGGCTCAAGTTCTCCGTTATCAACATGTGCATATGCATTGCAACCAAGAACTCTCAACTATGAATAATCGGTCGGTGTACGAGACCATACCTCAATGCAATTTTTCTTATTAAGTGGAATGGATGGAGACCTGTTGATGAGGTAGCAGGCGGTGGAGGCTGCTTCAACCCAAAAACGTTTTCCCATGCAAGCATTGGACAACATGAAGCGAGCCCTGGAGATGATGGTTCTGTTCATACGCTTTAGCCACACAATTCTGTTGAGGAGTGTATGGGATGGTGTGGTGCCTGACGATGCACAAGTTTCCACAATACCTATTAAAAGCTTTTGAACATAATTCCATACCATTGTCAGTACAAAGTATATTTACCTTCCTATCAGTTTTCCTTTCTACCATAACTTTCCAATCATTAAAGGCAATAAACACATCATATTTATTTTTTAGAAAATAAGGCTACACTTTTCTGGAGTAGTTATCAATAATTTTAAGCATATAACGAACACCAGCAAGCGAGGCTTTAAGGGAAGGTCCCCACAAATCAGAATGCACATAATCTAGTATACCTTCTATGGTATGAACATCAACATTGAACTTTACCCTTTTGTGCTTACCAAAGATGCAGTGCTCACAGAACTCCAAATCACTTACATTACAGCCATCCAAGATTTCCCTCTCGGTCAATTCTGTCATGCCAAGTTTACTCATATGCCCAAGGTGCATATGCCAAATATTAGTTTTACTGGATTTATCAGAAGTAACACCAGCAGCAGTAGTACCAGTAATAGTGATTCCTCTAAGAACATATAACTTTGTAGAATTCATGTCACCTATCATATGAATGAGGGAACCTTTTATTACCTTCAAAACTCCACCTGAACCGGAGTGTTTGTACCCTTTGACGTCAAGAGTACTCAGCGAGATGAGGTTTCTGGCCATGCCTGGTATGTGCCTCACATCTGTGAACGTGTGTATCATGTCGTCATGTGTCCTGATCTGAACAGAACCAATGCCCACAATCTCACATGGATTGTCATCTCCCATATGTACAACATATCCACTATGCACAAAACTTATAAGTACTAAACCAATACCCGTTACATCATATATGAAACGAACATGCAGAATCCAGTATCCATTCATCCTGACATGAAACACACCCAGCAAAAACAAGTAGAGCATCATATGAATCAAATTTATTACCAGATGTAACATTGACCTTACCATCACCTTCAGATTTGTTTTTAGGTTTCCATGTACCATTCCATTTCTCTTTATTTTCCAGCTTCCAACAATCATCAATCAGGTGATCCTCTTTCTTACAATACCCGCAGAACTTTTCTTTCCCAGATCCTCTGGACTTCGAACAACCTCTGTCATTCTTACTTTTATCTCTATTGTTGGGGTCATATGTTTTCAGCTCAGGCCTGCCTCGTACCTACAATGCTTCTCCTTTGGAGGACGATTCCTCAGATGTCAACATACCTTTCATCTTGTCCTTTTGTTGAAGGGCCTCATATACTTCCGCAATGGTTAGTTCATCACGGCTATATAATATAGTATCACGGAAATTTGCAAAGGGACTAGGAAGCAAGCATAAAAGTAGAAGATCTAAATCTTGATCATCATACTATACCTCCATAGACCGCAAGTTAGACCACCTTCCTACAACTTGTGTGTGAACGACTTCATCTTCATGTGCATCTTACTAGTTAGATCCTTGGACATGTAGATCGATTCCAGCTTGAGCCAGAGGCCTGCTGTAGTTTTCTCTAACAACACTTCTCGCAAAATATTGTTAGATAGATGAAGATGAATTAGAGCCATAGCCTTACAATCTTTACGCTTCTCATCAGCGGTCCAAGTCTTCTATTCCTTACTGCCAAATCCATCGAGCGCCTCATCTAGATAGGGATGCGTCAGCACTGCCCGCATCTTCACTTGCCACAATGAAAATCTAGTGTCGTAGTCCAATAGCAGAAGATCATACTTCATCGATGCCATGTCGTCCAAGAAACCCTAAACCGAAACAAGGCTCTGATACCACTTGTCAGAGATATGACACGCAATCGATACTATGAAGAATGAAATCAAGCAAAGGGACACGAGATTTTAACGTGGAAAACCCCTCCAACACGAAGGGGGGAAAACCACGGGCGCCAGTCAACCAAACTTCACTATGATCAGGAGAGTTTACAAACGCGAGAGATTTACAACTGATTGACTTATCGTGCTCGGAGGCTTACAAGAGGTATATATAACACAGGTATCCTAGGTCAACCCTTCGGCCCAAGCCTACCGGCGATGGACCTCGCTTCGCTCGCTCGTCAGAAGTTTGCCTTCCTATTTATATTAGAATTTGGAGCATAAAATAACAGTATAGATTGAGGGGACGAGGTCGACGGCAAGAATGTATCAGCCATTGTAGATAGCATGGTCGAGGGTGCCTGCATGCCGTCCATCCCGCCCACCGCCCGTTCATATGCGCAGATCACATCACCGGAGCGATGAAACAACTGGGGAATCGATTCAACGGTGACCACTTAGTGAATGACGTTGATCCGAGCATGAATAACGCCCTTGGGGTAGGCAAATTTTTGGCTTGGCATATTATCGAACAGGTTGTAGGCACTGGTTGGGGGGAAATTGGTGAAGTTTGTGAGGAATTCAGGAGAAGGATTGAATGACTGATGCCAAATGTTAGCAACCAGTACTATATTACTCGACTAGAAAGGGTTCAGAGATTACGGGAGGATATTTGGTGATGCGGCCTCACAAGTGATACGATGCAGCGGTGTATCATGGGCCATTAGATCGCGTTCAGTGGGACATGATGATTGCACATGGGCTGGCCAGCTCCTTCATTTCAAATATGCAAAATACACCCTGAGTTATGTTCTTAACTGAGTATCAGGCCTTTTCCTATTACCAGATTACTAGCTCCATTTCGTTAGCCATAAGAAAATGCCTCAGTTTCAATGTGCAAACACACACTCAAACCCATCGTTCCTCTTAAGTATTGCTATTGTGTCATCTCCATAGTTTTTTGCTATACTAATAAAGTTCAACAAAATAAATCCACTATTTTTTTGGTTACTTTGTCCATGAATAATTATTTCTACAAATACTTTGTCCATGAATAATAAAGACTAGTTTGGTATGTTACGCTTATTAATTTTCTTATATTATATCTTTTGATCTTCAAATTGTTTTCAATTATGATAACCTATCAGAAGTGTTATTTTTAATTGATAGAGGCGAAGTTGTCCCTGTCTTTCGATGAGATGATTGCTATCGTTTTTGGTGGAATAGACTTTGACGATCGGACTACGAACGTGTGATGACGTCACGCCTTAGCAATCGCTAAACCAACTCCGAGAGGTTAATGACCACGCTGGAGCACGATCAACCTGACCACGAGGGTCTGTTTCCTGCACGCAAATGAAGAACAAGTAAGAAACTAAGATAGCAATCTGGATATTGCGAATATAAGAGGAAAACTTTATTGATGAAAAGTGGGGTTCTGTGACGCCTTTGTCTGGTCGTGGAACACAAACGAAGAACGCGAAGTTGCAGCTATGGCGAACTTTTAATCTAAACAAAACTCAAACCTAAAACGACGCCCTAAGGGCTGTATATATGGGGGAATAGAGGGGAATTTCGTGCCCCCTTGGAGTAGAGGTTCGAAACTGACCCTAACTCAGTTTTCCCATACATACAGACTCTAAAAATAGCCTATAATATGGTATTTTGAAATTACATCGGCATGGCCCAAAAATAAGGTGGCGCAGCACCTATATTAGCCTATGGACGAATTTTATAAAGTGGCATCATGCATATTTCGTCCAAGGCCTCTCGCTCCCATTATGGTGGATTCAAAGTGTGAAAATCATCACTGAAAACTCCATTATTCTTTCCCGCGCGCGCACCTTCTTCTTCATGCTTGATTCCGTTCCAATGGTCATCCTTCTTGTCCATGCTAGGTCCTTCATTCATAAGTAAAATAAAAGTATCTAATTTAGGCAGCATCATATGTTCATGAACATTTGAAGGATTTCCAAGAAACGAAAGTACCTCGTAATTCAATTGACGTGCGCGAGCTCTAGTAATTTGTCATGTATGTACAGCAGCCGGGGTTGTGGGTGTAACATTAGTAGGGATGTCCTCATCATTAATTTTTGTGGTTGCTTTTCAAAAATCCCATTTCAGTTCTAGTCTATACAATATAAAAAATCTGATGCAGTTAGACAATTGACCTACATATGTTATCTTTGCTAAATGATTTTATTAGAGAACATGCAAACAAGCAGCTGCATTTATCTTCCTTTTTTGCAGGTAACATTTACATTTATCTTGGAGAGGAACTCAATCTATTTGAGTGAATGTTGTGGTCGAGTAAAATGCACCATCTCACATATGCTGCTAAATAAACAATGGACAAATCGAAAGAAATCTAGACATATTTATATGTTGAATTGCTTCAAGGCTCACACTCAATTAAGAATATATTGAAGGGTGTTTCTTGAACATTTTCCCGTGGAGGAGCTGGTCATCACGTGCACATTCATCGTGTCCCTCCCAGCATGATCTAATGGTTCATTATAGTGGAGCACCGTATCACCTGACCGCCGTATCACTGGATACTTCCTCCAGAGATTACAACCATCAATGCAGGAACTAGAAGGTAGGGCTCATGGAGAAAATAGGGAACGGATGTGAAAGATGAGAACACGACACCACACCAAGCCTATACCGAAGCCCTTCCGTCCTACCCAAAGCATTTTGTGGCCTTCACTTGTCCTTATATAGTGTTGTTGCCTTACCTTCTGGACTGGCCCGAGCCGGGTAAGGGCAGCTTGGTTTTCGTTCGATAATCAGGGGCCTCCCTTTCTCATTGAGAGAAAATAATTCATACAACATTTCTTCCTACCAATGCCAAACTATAAACTATTATAAAAAAACGAAATTAGTATTTTCCAAACATTCGGAACCTAGCAACAGGTCCGAATGAGTCTGTTGCGCTGGGAGTGCCAAGAATCGAACCCACGACTCCACGGTCTTTAACTAACACGGCAACGAACTAAGCCCTGAGTAGGTCGTGTTGGATATAGGAAATTTATATCTTTTGACCCTTTTGACTATTGCATTAATAAAGAAACCGTTTCAATTAACGAACTTCTAACTTCTGGGCTTTTTCTTATGCAACGTTGGCATTAGACCACTAAACCCCACGTGTACCTCAATGCTGATTGTAAAAGAAAGTGTCGGTGATTGCTCAACGATTTTTCTTACATGCATGCAAGTTTTTACTGATTTTTTTCATTGATTTTTTATGAGTTGACAATATTATATGTGTCAAAAATATAACGAAAAGTAGAAATAATGCAAAACTATACGCACCGTAGGCATGATAAGTTATGCATAAACTCGATTGTAACTTCTTTTAACCCAGAGTGTAAAACACCCGCGGTAACTTTGAAGAGGGAAAGTTGTTGGGAAACATTCCACCTATCACTTTGTGTAAAATAGCATGGTAATATATATACGAAATTCATAATTTTCAGACCTTAGTGTTACCTTAGCACCTCAACCAACCCACCTCACCGTATTACATGTTAGTTATTGGAAAGTTACACTATTTGACTGTTTTGACTATTTGATTTGTACACAGCTTTTTCTTTTGTTTTTTGGTTTCTTTCTTTGTGCAACTTTACTCCTATACCTCACGTGTGCAGCCTCCCGTTGCTCCCGCATGTTCATCATTTTTGCTCCCCCCATGCAAATTCTCACTACAAAAATTCATTGACTTTTTGTGCCAACAACTTCTTTCACCAAAGGAGAAATAATGCGGAAGACCAAGGTAATATACGCACCATAGACATGATAAGTTACGCACAAACATCATGTTAATAACATACCACCGATAGTTTGTGTAAATAGCATGATAATATAGGCTACCAGACCTGATAACTTAGGTACAAACATCGTGATAACTTTGACCCATGAAAAAAGTTGTTAAGAATATATCACCATGTACAAACATATCACCATTGTTCATATAGGCTACCGGATCTGTTGTATGTATATTAACATGTTACATAAAAAAGTTGATAACTCACTATAAATCTCATGGTAACTTTTGACTCCAAGATAAAAAGTGTGTTGAAAAACATACCCTGATAACTTGTGTGTATATAACATAGTAATATACATACAACCGAGCTGATAACTTACTCAATCTAGACGTGGTAACTTTTTGACCAGGAAAAAATGTTGTTAAAAAATACCTCCCAATAACATGCATAAACAAGATGATAATACACGACCATAAGAGTTGATAACTCATATACAAATATCATTGTAATTTTTTTTCAAGAGAATGCAAATTGTTGAAAAACATACCCGTTAACTTTTGTGTAACATGATAATATACATGACAAAGCTGATAACTCGCTGCAAACACCATAATCACTTTTTGACCCTGAGATAAAAGTTTGTTAACAACGTTGAAAACATACCCCGGTAACTTCTGTGTAAATGACATGGTACGTTATGTATGACATACGTGATAACTTACGTAGCCCGAATATGGTAACTTTTTGATCCGAAAAAATCATATATCAACATGGGATCTAGTTTCGAAGATCTCGCCGAGACGATTTTTTTATGAAGACGGTTTTTCAATCGGAGTGACGGTTTGAGCTACAAAACATTTTAAGGTTAAAAAAAAACTAGAATGACATTAGCTTTTCGTGTTCTAGTGCATATATACATGTAATTAGAGGGAAAAGTGTACGTAAAAAAATTAATCATTTTAATACATACAAGTATATAATTAGAGTGAAATAAGAATCGTTCTTGCCTAATATTCAAACTTTTGATAGTTATAAAAGTCCTATAGAAAATACCGTCCCAAGCAGCTCGCCACGCTGCTCAGGAACACAACTGAAAACTTGCAGCTTAGAAGAGCCTTACAACAGTCATTTACGGAAGAAAACAGGACAGCCCGTAGTAAGGTCGCTGACAGATCCGCGCTCCCGGATCCAACACTACTCATGCCGTTCGCGCAAAAAACACAAAAATCTGAGATTGTAGGTTTTTTCCGTATGTTTCTGTCTTTCAAGAGAAACGAAGACCTTTTTCATGCGATAGATCCAACTGTTTTGTCCTTCAGATCCATTCCAACAGCGCGCATCCGGATACGTCATGTGTGTCGCACTAAAAAGACCAGTGGCCAAACCTGACCAGCCGTAGGAAGAGAAGCCCGCGGTCTACCGCGTATGACCCACCGATTCCTTTCTTGTTGCGCTCACTCAGCGAGAATGGGTCAGCTGAAATTTGTTTCCGGCCGCCTAGACAGAAAGTTGTACGTTCGAGAGGACAAGAGACAATTTTCCCCTTCAGAAAACAAAACCAAAGATCACAAGGAACAACACCAAAGAGAACAAACAGAGTCATGTAAACATTTCTCAAGTTCTTTCACGGAAGAGCGTTAAATAGTGTTGTCTGATACATGCTCTAGGTAATCCTTTTTGCTAATTCTCAGTTGAATTTAAACTTAATTAAATCTAAGTCAACGCAGCAATCACCTGATTTACATGGAGATTCATGTGCACTTTTTTCTTAGTTTTTGTTCTTCCGGAATGCTAAAAATATGTCAGATTATTAAGCATGACAGATCGACGTTTTTTGGGGTTAAATTACGTGACGGGAGCATGACAATTTTTAAGCAAGCATGGCAAATCCAAAAAAACTGAACGGATATGTCATGCTAGTTGAACTGAATTGCCATGCTCGCTACACGTAATTTGCCATAAAAATATGGGATTTGCCATACTTAAAAATTTGACATCATATATTCAGCGATGTCCTTTCTTCTTTCTGTTTTTTCGTTCTTTCGCGCACGTTTTAGGTCACATTGTATTTGCTTGTATGTGTTTTCATTTTGTTCTCCTTTGCCACATGCATAACTATAGTTGAATGATCGCCGGTTCTGCGACATTTAAAAAAAATCCATTACTTGGTAATTATGCTGGTTTTTAGGGTTTACACTTTTATTTATTTTGTGCTTACCTATGGTTGCATGTCGCCGTGTGAATGTAACAAGATGTCGTCGTCCCACGCAGCCTGCATGCAATGGGGAGGGGGGTCCTCCATTTTCTATTCTTTTACACGGTGGGGAGATGACATCAACTTCCCAACCGCCACACTCTTCATCCCCTCATGTTTCCGAACACACCCGTCGGTAATCGTTATTCCTGGCGGGATCTATACTGGTCTTACAGATCAATACTAGTTTATTTTTGCGCATTTTTTCCTCATTCATGCGCACCCGGGACCAACTTTCCGGTCGGTCAACCATCCTAAAACTACTTCAAGCCAAGCACGTTTAACCTGTGAGTTGTGTTCGAATGGGCTACTGGAAAAGCAGGAATTCCTTATTGATATGAGTAGTTTATCATCCCTAATAAGCCAGGCTATCACATATCATGATGTTGTCTGTTACAACTTACAATACTCAATATGGGTTGTAGCCTAATCTGTGGACTGGTTCACCACTTTCTTTTGCATAGGTAAAGTGTCGGTCTTATATGACTATTGTTATTGATATGTTAGTTTTTATATTTTCTTTTGTTAGACCATTGGCGTTTGGCTCTATGCATCTTAACTATGCAGAGATCGGATGTTGCTCATTATGATTTGTATCCACTTGATGCTATATTTTGAGTTAATAAAAATAAAATTTATCGAAGAAAAAAAAATCCTCTTTCTACATTTCTCAAGCCGCAAATTGTTAGTAGAAAACAAGGGCTAAGGCCAATTCCACTTCCACTCATGTATTCCCTTGCCTGGGACCAATTTCAACAGCCCGAACTCTAGGGAATTTTTAATTCAAATGTGAATCTTAGCCAGAAAAATTGGCTTCGACGCCCGATTATCATGGTTCTTTCTTATCCTTTTTGATTGCTTGCTCTCGTGCTTGCAACTGATGATTCACTTATTTAACCTGAACTTGAGGAACACTTCGCTTAGATGGAAGGCAAACGCGTGAGATATCTCTATTACCGGGTTGGCTATGTGGACAATTGTAACGAATCTCTGTACTCACTATGATAGTCCTTGGATTGATTCGCTAGCACACACAGTATATATGAATATCAAAGCAACAAATGCATCATTCACTATAACGTATGATCTAGAATTTATAAATTATTAAAAATTACGTAACCATAGCTAGCTTTATTCAATAACAATAGCAGAAATGTAGCATAAATAAACGATGAGTCCCATCAATGCCCACTAGTGAAATGCTGAGTGAAGACCCATGATCCTTCTGTATCTCACTAGTCATCTGGATATCTTGTAACATGATAAGTTACGACCACAAGGGTCGATACATTGAATATATTGACAAAATATATTGATAAATCACACATAAATGATATAGTAAACCTACACCTACAAGCAAAGTATGACAAACAAAACACTCAAGTTTTGGTTTGGCATAAATCTAACTTCAGCTACCTCCACCAACTAGTTAAGGTTTACTCAAGCATAGTTGACAAAGCCTAAACTGGACCTCCTCCAATTTATCTACCCTTGAGCACCCCAAGAATCCTAGGTTGACATAACAAGAACTTTAGAAGTCTCAAATGCGCTCTGTTAGTGATGCATTCTCTATGAACCATAGAGTTCTCTACCAAGGACGCATTCATCTGATTTAAATTCCGAAATTAGCACAAGAGCACTTTATCAATGGTGCATTCTCTAGGGACAATATAGCATTCTACCAAGGACGCATTCACCTAATGAAAAAGTGCCAACTTATAGCTATAAACATTCACCACTTTCTTGAACCACTCGACACCAAGCCCATGTCCATAACAAAGCCAAGCACACAATCACATAATACAAACCATACCCAAACATGATAACAAGGGATATACTGATCAAACCAAACATATATCATATCATAAAAACTAAACATGTATGGCGGTATATAGGATAAGCACAATAAAAGTGCAACTTGCCTGGTAGTCAAAGAAGTTATCCGCAACCACAATCCTGATAGTTCTACTCGTCATACTCCAAGCAATCTATCATAAAGAGAAATAAAGACACTAAATGAACAACACTCCAAGTAACTCCATGTAACATCCCAAAATTCCATTTTGGAATGTTATGAATATAGCTATGCATCTATTATCATCATTGCTTGATTGTATGAAATAGTTGAAATGCCTTTTCTGGTTTTCAGAAAGTCCCCTTCTACTTTTTCCCTATGTTGCTTTCCCTATTTGAAATTTTGGTTAAATGTTCAAAATAAGAGAGGAGTAACATGACACTCCACACCAGGGTCAAATTGGTGAATTATTTGAACAAAAATAACCAGGGGTTATTTTGAAAATATTTGCAAAAAGGATTTAAAAACAATTAGGCAATTTCTGAAAATAATATTTTTTTTAAAGTCTTCAAATGACAGAATAAAAATGTTCATTAAATAGCATTTATTATTCTGTTAATTTTGATATATAATACCCCTATTTTTGGAGACGATTTGAATGCTTTAAAAGCTTTTGAATGTCTCTGTAAAAATATTAAAGAAAAACGGTAACGGATTTTGCATTTAAACCGGGCCGGCCCACGACAGTTAAAACGCGCATTTACTACCGATCGGCCGACCGTGCGTAACGGACACGTCCTCTCTCTCACCGACAGGCGGACCCCACCCCGTCCGACCGTTGCGCGTAACGGTCATCACCTTCCCTCCCCCGCGCTCGCCGGATCCGTCGCCGGCAGTTTTCCCCCTCGCCGGATCTCTCTCTCCCTTTACTCCCTCGCACCCCGAGCGCCCCTATATAAACCGGACCAACCCCGCGTCCATTTCCCCCCCCCCGAGCCCTTCTCTCTCTCGCCGAGACGCCGGTAATTGCTCGCCGGAGCTACCCCAAGCCGAAGCTCGCCGTCGACCGTAGCCACCACCTCCGACCACCATTCGCCTCGCCGTCGCCACCAATTGCCTCCGGAGGACCGTCCCCGTCGCCCGGACCACTCCCCCGTCCTCCCCGACCACCGGAGCACCTCGCCGTCGCCGTCGCCGCTACCGGACTCGCCGGAGTACCCCGACGCCGGCAACCACCTCTCTGTAAGCCCCCTCGACCATCCGATCCAAATCCCACGGTCCAGATTAGAACGGACTTAAGTCCGAACCGTTATCTTCTATCGATCGGTCGTCCGCTCGGAATCACCTACCGCACGCCCCCTTAGCCAATCGGATCGCGCCACGTAGCCCCCTGACCGACGCAAATTTTTTTTTTTTTTTCATTTTCTGTTTTGTTTTAATTAACAGAATGTATTCCAAATTTGTTTTGCTTATATCTTTTAATCTATTTAGTGTTTTGAGTTGATTCTTTTTGCAATAGCTCACATTTTTCATGTAGTTTCACCCTGTACTTTTAAATTTCAAATTTGAACTATAAAATTTGAATGTAATCAAATTTGCTCAAAATCTTCAAATCTGAATAACTAGAGTTTGAAAATAGATTTTGACATGATTCTTTTTGCTACTGTTTGGTATTAGTTAGGACTATCTTCATGTATAGTTTGAGGATTTTCATGATCTATTTAATTACTGTTTTAACCAAAAACAGAATCTGCTTATTATTATAATATAGTTTTATAAACTTAATTTTGATTAGTTTGATTTAGAATTTGGTTTTATTTGTTTATTAGGTTCTATTAGTAAACATTTAGTGTTTTCACTTACTGCTAATAAAAATATAAATTTGCCTAGTTTAATTTCATTTAACATAGGAATCACAATTTCTTTTCAATTAGGCTTAATTTGACTAAAACAACTAACTAGTAATAGTTTGTTTTCAAACAAAGTTTTGTATAATTCTGTTTTCTAAGACAAATTTATGTGTAAGTTATTTTCTGTAAGAACATGTTTTGCTAATAAATAATAAGTTTAGTTTTCATTCTTTTTGTTAATATAACTATAGTTGATTCATATAGTGTTTATCACAAACTAGTATAAACTCTACTAAAGTTTTCCCAACAAACTTAAATTGATTATATTCTGTTTATTAATAAAATATGCTATTGTTTCTTTGCTGACAACAATTGTCTTGTCATTTCAAAATAGTTTTATTATGTCAATAGTGTTTTCATCCCTCACCTTTTGGAAAACAAAACTTTGTGTGTTTTTCTTGCTAGAGGCTTCTGTGCATTGGTTGCCTTGTTTGTTTAGTACTTCTTTGCTGAATGTTATGAGTACTTATTTTGGTTGTATGCTTATTTTTGAGTGCATTGTTTGTTTCGTTAGATTATCCGGAGTGCGAAGCTTGTTACTTAGAGTCACGCACGTACGAAGATCATCAATCAGGCAAGTCACTTTGATCATAACCTTACCCATGTTTTATATGCATTAGTTCTACCATCTTCCCCAGTTGCATGCAAGATAGGTTAGTTGGAAACTTGGTTACCTTGTAGTAGTATCATGTGGTAGGTATCCCTCTCAACCCCTTTGACAACATTTGCCCCGGGAAACGTTGTTTTACTTTTGCTATGCTACTAGTAGACGGGGTTGGTTGTGTGAATCATGAGAGTTGAGAGAGTTAATAATTTCAAGACCTGCATAATGATCAAGATTTCAAGACTCCAAGTTTTCAACATACCTCTGGGTGGATGATGGTTGAACGGCGCCCTGGAGAAACCAGTGGTTAGCCTAGGTGATGCTGGAGATGGCCAGTATTCATGCGGAAAGGTCCACCCAGGCACAAAGGGAATGAATGGGTGCTTCAAGACCCAAGGCTTACCTGCACAGCCACAAGTCATTATGGGCTCTGGCTTGGTTGGACATCGTGGGGACCCTGGACAGGCGGTGCTACGAGAGGTAGAAGAACGGTAGGAAAGGATGGGCACCGTCAGTAGTCGCAGGGAAACCCTTTGGAAGACCATGTTTTGGTCATCCGTTTCTCAAACACCCTGAAGTGCGAGAAATCAAACGGAGGCGACCAAATCTTGTGGGGAACGTGTGCAAAACTCTGCAGAGTACTTAAACCTAATCGATTAGCCGTGTCCACGGTTATGGACGACTTGAGCCAAAGGAATTGGAACTTCCGGAACTCTCAACGCAAATAATATGATGATGTGGGTATTTAATAATTTTGGGTATGAGAATTGGTTGGCGGAACCATCTCATTAATCAACCAACTTAGTAATATTTTGCTTAACCCCCTTCGATGTAGGAAAACTTGGCTTTACGCAAAACTTACACCACCACCTGCCATATAAGCATATAGACTAGCTGATTATTTTCACCCCTCTCTTGTGACTTTGCCGGCATATTCCATATGCTGACCTACACGGCTGCAACGTATCATGTTGCAGAGTATTGTTCCGACCAGGAGTGAGGACGCGTTCTATGCTCAGTGAGATGCCCTTGGAGTCAGATGGACTCACCTACCTTCGACGCTTCCGCAAGACTTAGTTATTCTCATGAGTTGGCCTTCAGCCACTTTATTGTAATCTTTATTGTAATAAAGGACTCGATATGAGATTTCGATTAATATAATGCTGTGTGATTTCCCTTTGATATATACATTGATGTACCGTGTGTGTACCAGCATGATCTTGGGATGGTACGGAAACACCGGAGACTTGACCTTTCAGGTCGGGTCGCTACAACATATCAAAAACTTTGAGGAAAATTTTCAAGATGTTAATTCTGGAGTTCAGTTGTTAGACCCGGCGTCATCAACATTCATGACCCGGTGTTATCAAAAGATCATAACCCGCCAGAGTTTATATAAGCCACCCTGCGTCACAACAATGGAAGTTTGGATCTATGTCATGAGGATTTATTATTTTCAAGAGTTTCATTAAGCCAAAGTATTGGAAGCCGACTCAATGGCATATGGACCCGGATTTTTGAGGAGCCATTTCGAAAGCCAGCCAAAGGAGCATGCCGGCCACTTAACATATTTACTATTCTTATTTCAGGAGGTTACCATGAATAAATCCAAGCTAACCTGGGGGCTAATGTTCGGGATATACCCCGCGGTATGACCCGACCTGGCGACTCACAGGAGACCTAGTCAAGACATGGCGTTTATTAGTGACCCGAAGGTTGGTCGCAGGACGACCAGGCCCAAGACCCGGCGTGTAAGCCGGCGCCAGGTGGCTCACAAGAGAAGGCCCGAAGGAGAGAGGACTCCCTCCGAAGGAAACAAGACCCGGAATAGGATTCTAGAGAGACTAGTCCAAGTCCTACTGGGAGTAGGACTCTATTCGTAAACCTACCCTCTCCACTTATATAAGGAGGGGTAGAGTGCCCTTAGAGAAAAAAGTTCACAAGTCCACAAGTTTAGACAGATAGATTAGAGGCTCTCGTGATTAGAGGTAGCAAAACAACACCCTTGTAACCGAGAGATCTTCTTCATCATCAATACCAGACAAGCAGGACGTAGGCTTTTACCTCAATCGGGGGGGTCGAACCTGGGTAAACTCCGTGTCTCTCGATTCCAATCAACCCCTTCAAGCTGCCACGTAGTTGCATCTTCGCCCCGAACCTAAGTCCGTTCACCCGGACATCTGCCGTGACAAATCCACGACACCTAGAAAAGTGTGTCCGGTTGGAGGTGCTCAAGCATGTTGGAAATGCGGTGCACCCCTGCAGGGACGAATTCATCTATTCGAATAGCCGTGTCCACTTTAACAGGAGGACTTGGATATGTACCTTGATCTACTACAACTAGAATTGTGACACTAACTTGAAATGAATGTTGGCTTCGAGATTGCTTCCTCGCAGGGAGTCGAGGAAGAATCTCTGGGCGTGGTTACTTGACTAAATTACTACAAGAATATGACTATATATGAGATACCAGTCCACTCTCTTCTAATGCTGTAAGATGCTACAGATGCTAGTCTTTGATAGGACTAGGCCTTCCACTATTCTTTCTTTCTACAGTCATCCCAGATATAACCCCATTCCTTGATACTGATGCATACTTAGCATAGTTCTGATGTCAGTCTTGAGAGTACTTTGGATGAGTACTCACCGCTGCTTTGCTTCCACTTTCCTCCTCGATATGATTGTTGTGTTCAGATGACGGAGCCCCGGAGATGGAGTACACCGGAGACAACTACTACACCACCGCAGGAGCCTACTACTATTTGGAGGCAGCCCCCGACCAGTAGTAGGATAGGAGGTTCCCAGGCAGGAGGACTCGCCTTGTTCGATCCGCTGTCATGTTTGTGCTAGCCTTCTTAAGGAAAAACTTGTTTAACTTATGTCTATACTCAGATATTATTTTCTTCCACTGACTCATTCTTGTCGAGCTTTGTATTCGAGCCCTCAAGTCCCCTGGCTTGTAATATGAAGTTGTATGACTTTAATTGTGTCTAGAGTTGTGTTGTGATATTGATTAGTAAGTCCCTAATCTTGGTCGTACGCATCTGCGTGTATGTTTAGCATACGGTCAAAATGGAGACGTCACAAATTGGTATCAGAGCCGACTACCTATTGGTAGCCCCCTTTCCAACTCCTTGGCCGAAGTTGAGTCTAAACATTGAAAAACTTTTACTAACAATGATGTGTGGCTTATGGGCCCACATCTCAATCGGGTGGTATTAGGATCTTTTATTCCTCATCTATACTCTGGGTTCTGATCTCTCTTCTCTTTCGGGTTAAAGATTTTACTAACTCTAAGTCTAGGTTCTCGTAACTATCTCCTCCCGGAGAGCCCCTCATTTTAGATGATGGCTGGATTCACCAAAAGACTCTAAACATACTCCCTGATGTTCTCCCAAGCACTTGTGCTCATCGCTTTTGTTATTCCCTACACCGTCAACCCCTACGAATAATTCCTCTCACTTACCGGGGATTTGTTTGTCCTCCGTTGTCATGATTTTCACAAAATCATTCGAATTACTATTCGATCTTCCGAAATCCTTAGTATCATTTCGCTCTTGACATGCCCTCACCTGCTTGCGTTATGGTTAATTCCATATGTCTAGCATTATCCATTAAAAGCCTCTGTGATTCTCATTCGACCTTATTGATTCAACTTGTGTGTGAATGCACACAATCCTCACTTGATACTCTTAAATTATCGATCCGTTCCAGACGTCTTTCCAATTAGGATTTGGTTCTCGTTAAATCAACCTTGGTTGATTGTCCATCTAAGTCCCTTCAACTTATCTGTATTGCTCGAAGCATCTGATTCTGATACACCAAATTAGGAATCTTAATTCCTTTGATTATTTAAGCATCGAATTGTTGGATGTTCTGTAATATGATGCCTTGCATTCTTTCTCCCTCTGATTGAGTACCGATACTCACATCAGGTCCTTTGTGGTCCACCAGACCCATTATTGGGTTATTATCTGGTAGCATCTTGCACATACAAAATTATTGTGATGTTATTCCCCTGATACATGATGCCATTGGTAAATTGTGTCTTCTCCCTTTGATAAGTTGTATCCTATGCTTTTGTCAGTCATGCTCTTTTGTCAAGCATGTGTTAATTACTCCTGAAGCTTGTGATATATGTTCCTAAGATGCCCCGATGGGTTGGAACTATGCCTTCCTTAATTCGTGTGACCCACCAGTTTTCACGAGTCATACTATTCTGGGGTTTCGCTAGATAAACTTTCAAAACTATAATTTCACCAAAGGCGAGGTGTAAATGGAAGGTGATGCATTTATGGAGTGCGAGTCGAGCTTGAATCTTGTGTTCATGCCCATGGAAATGATGTTGATCTTATCATACAAGCTTCTCCTTTCATATAATCATTCATTGTATGATTTGATCTTGTATCTTTGATCTTGTCCTTTGCAATTGTGGTTCCGATCAGGTTGTTCTACTTTGATTTCATTCTCATACAAGTTAAAGTGATTGTCTTCCACAGATCAATACACTAGTCTAACCTCTATTTTGATCTACCTCCGGGTATTATCCCTGGTATCTTGATAAATATCACGGAGCTTTATAACTTCTTATGAGCTCCTCATTAACTATGATATTTCACTGACTCTAGTTTCCTCGTGTTCTTAGTTGTTGGACAATCATGGACATTGATATATGAATCGAGTACGCATTGCAATTCAACAACTCTTGGTAATCTTCTTTGATTATGAATTGTACTCGATCATGTCATTCCAAGTTGTTAGATGCTAAAGCCTGGCTAAATGCCCTGAATGCATTGAACATGTCATCCCTTGAGGTGATTGAAAACATCCCAGTGGTCCGTGATTTTCAAGATGTCTTTCCGGAAGAACTTCCAAGGATACCCCATGTAAGAGTTGTCGAGTTTGTCATCAACTTAGTGCCAGGCACCACCCCTATTGCTAAGCGGCCATATAAGATGCCTCCACATGAACTCCTTTAACTGAAACAAGAAACTGGTGATTCACTTCTTCAAGGGTTCATTCGCCCAAGCTCCTCTGCTTGGGGAGAACCTTCTCTCTTTGTTAAGAAGAAGGATGGGACAAACTATCTGGTCCATGATTATCGACCCATCAACCAAGCTACAATTCAGAACAAATATCCACTCCCTCGGATCAATGATTTGTATGATCAAATTGTTGGTTCCTCAATTTTCTCTAAGCTCGACTTGAGGCCGATTTACCATCAGATCCATGTTCGTGAAGAGGATATTCCGAAGACCGCGTTTCTTACTCGCTATGGTTCATACAAGTACACCGTCATGTCATTCGGTTTAACCAATGCTCCAACAACCTTCTCTCGTTTAATTAATTATATATTAATGGACTACCTCAACAAATTTGTCGTGGTTTTTCTGGATGATATTCTAGTATTTTCCAAGAATAAAGAATATCATGTTGAACATCTTCATCTTGTACTGGAAAGACTTTGGGAACATCAGCTATATGCCAAGTATTCCAAGTGTGAGTTTTGGATGGACGAAGTGACCTACCTTGGTCATGTGATCTCCAAGGATGGTATAGCGGTCAACCCTGAACGAGTTCGGGCTATTGTTGACTGGACTCCCCCAAAGAATGTCAAGCAAGTCAGAAGTTTTCTTGGACTCGCCAGCTATTGCCGTTGATTCGTCAAGAACTTCTCCAAAATTGCAATGCCCTTAACCAATCTGCTTCGCAAAGGTGTTAAATATGAGTCGACAGAAAAATGTCAGGAGAGCTTTCAAGCACTTAAGGACAAGCTGACATCTGCTCCAGTGCTTGCTCCTCCGGATACTCATCAGGACTTTGTCATTTATTGTGATTCTTCGCGTCACGGAATGGGTTGTGTCCTAATGCAAGAACGTAAAGTTATTGCTTAAGCCTCTCGTCAGTTGCGTCCTCATGAAGAGAACTACCCAGTTCATGACCTTGGACTTGTTGCAGTGATACATGCATTGAAGGAGTGGCGGCAATACCATGTTGGTAATTGATGCGAGATCTACACCGATCACCAAAGTCTGAAGTATCTGTTTACTCAACTGGATTTGAACCTCTGTCAACATAGATGGATGGAGTGCATAGCAGATTACAACTATGGAATTTCGTATACACCTGGCAAGGCTAATGCAATGGCTGATGCTTTGAGCCGCAAGTCATACTGGAACTACCTCTAGGTTGATAAGGTTCAGCCCATTCTTCAAAAGGAATTCCGCAAGCTAAATGTGATAGCCTGGCTTATTAGGGATGATAGACTACTCATATCAATAAGGAATTCCTTCTTTTCCGGGAGCCCATTCAAACAGAACTCCCAAGTTAAGCGTGCTTGGCTTGGAGTAGTTTCAGGATGGGTGACCGATCGGGAAGTTGGTCCCGGGTGCGCATGAGTGAGGACAAAGTGCGCAGAAAAGACAAGTATTGATCTGTGAGGCCAGTCTAGATCCCGCCAGGAGGAACGACTACCGGCGGGTGTGTCCGGCGCATTACAAGTTGGTATCAGAGCCGACCCTCGCGGTTACACGGGTATTTGCCGACAGTTGCGCGATCATGTTGTTCCCGAAGTTTGTGACCCGTCATGGTACACGGAATGACACATGTATCGGACTAGAAGCACAAACGTTTGTACCAAGAGGGAACGTTACTGTGGCCCGACGAGGACGTCGGTTCCTCTTAGTGGTGGTGTATGTAATAGCTTGGCTTATTAGGGATGATAGACTACTCATATCAATAAGGAATTCTTTCTTTTCCAGGAGCCCATTCAAATAGAACTCCCAGGTTAAGTGTGCTTGGCTTGGAGTAGTTTCAGGATGGGTGACCGATCGGGAAGTTGGTCCGAGGTGCACATGAGTGAGGACAAAGTGCGCAGAAAAGACTAGTATTGATCTGTGAGGCCAGTCTAGATCCCGCCAGGAGTAACGACTAACGGCGTGTGTGTCCGGGGTGTTACACTAAACCTCCATATTGTTCCTCAGGGTTATCTCGTTCCCCCTCCTGAAGAGACCCGCAAGATGCACCTCTGTGTAGTTAACATTGGTTCCCTTTGTAACTTGGTTGTTGTACCAGAGCTCATGGGCAGCATTAAGAGAATGCAACACTATTGTAGTGAAGTTGAAGGGATTAAACACTATCTGGCGGAAGGTAAACCCTCATGTTTCACTATTGCTGATGATAGTGTTTTATACTTCAAGGGTTGCTTATTCGTTCCAACAAAAAGGGAAAACATCAATATGGCTGATAGAATACTGAAAGATGCTCATAATACACCGATGTCTATTCATCCGGGAAGTACCAAGATGTACCAAGACATACGTCAAAGATTCTGGTGGTCAAACATGAAACAAGACATTGCATGCTATGTTTCAGAATGTGACATTTGTCATCGGATCAAAGCAGAACATCAAAAGCCTGCTGGAACTCTGCAACCTATTTCTATTCCTGAATGGAAATGGGATCATGTTGAAATGGATTTCGTCACTGGTTTTCCTAGATCTCGGAAAGGTAATGATGCTATTCTTTTCATCATTGACTGACTGTCCAATGTTGGACATTTTCTAGTTGTCAGGGAAACTATTACTGCTAGTTAGCTAGCAGATCTTTATATGTCCAAAGGTTTTTCGCTCCACGATATTCCCCTCGTGATTAGTTTGGACTGTGGAAGCTTATTCACATGAAGGTTTGGGGCAAGTTTCGAGGAAGCTATGGGAACTCATTTGTCATTCAGCACACCTTTTCACCCTCAATCCCAGGGACAAGTTGAAAGAGTCAGTAAGATTCTCGAAGACATGCTTCGAGCTTGTGTCATTTCTTTCAGCAAGAAATGGGAGGAATCTCTCCCATATGTCGAGTTCTCCTACAACAATGGCTATAAAGATAGTCTGAACATGGCTCCCTTTGAAGTGTTATATGGACATAAGTGTCGGACTCCTCTGAATTGGTTAGAAACTTGGGAACATACACTTATCTGTTCGGATATTATCCAACATGTCGAAGATCAAGTCCGCATTGTTCATGCAAATCTAAAGGCTGCTCAGTCTCGTCAGAAAAGTCAGTATGAACGTCATCACAAAGATATGGTCTATGAACCTGGCGAAAAGGCTTATCTTTGGGTCACGCCAATGAGAGGTACACACCAGTTTGGGATCAAGGGCAAGCAGGCTCCTCGTTATATTGGTCCTTTCACTATTCTCGAAAGGCGTGGTAAAGTGGCAAATCAACTGGAACTTCCGTCAAACTTTTCTCAGGTTCACGATGTGTTTCATGTGTCATAGCTTCGTTGCTGCTTCAAGGATCCTATCAGAGCAGTGGATCATGATATGCTTGAACTGCAACAAGACCTTTCTTACAAAGAGGAACAAGTCCGCATTCTTGATGAAACTAAACGACAGACTCGTCAGAATGTTACCAAGTTCTTCAAAGTGCAGTTGGCAACTCATTCTGAAGGTGAAGCCACTTACGAACGCGAAGTTCATCTTCGTGCAGAATACCCCGGGCTCTTTCCTTCTACTTCTTAATTCCCGGGACGAGAATTCTTTTTAGTAGGGGAGAGTTGTGACGCCCTGGATTTGTAGCTACAGTAATCCTTTTAATCAAGCTACAGTAATCTGAGGATTATGCTAATCCACTTTGCTAATCCGGATATGATCAAGTTGAAATTCATATCTCATTGAAATTCCCCTTCAAAAGCCACTTGGATTTTATTGTGATAAAATAAGTGCACAAACAGCAAGAAAAATTGTTGCACACTTGTGATAAATCACTAAACAATTGGTGTTAAGGAAAACAACATCACCAAAACTATGGTGTGGACCCCACCTTCAATAACAACACTAATTTGCATTTAAAAGTGCTCTTAAATTCATATGGATATTTCTAACAGAATCTAAAAATCCTTAAACTTGTTGTGGCCATACATAATATTGCAAAGTATTTATTGGGCCATGTCTCACATTTTTGCTGTGAAGAAATATGGCTAAAAAGAAATAAATAGAAACTAAAATAAAACAAAAAACAAAAAAATAAAAACAAAACTAAAATAAAAACATAAAAGACCCCTCCGCCACACTAGGCCGAAGCCTAGCTGGGCACCGGGCCCACCAGCTGAAGCTGCACCACAAGCATGCGACCACGCCACCTCCTCCCTGTGGGCCTCCATGGCGCCTCGCTGCCCCCGCCACCCTGCAACCGCCGGTGAGGCCCTCGGCCTTCCCCTCACCTCCCGCACAGCCACCATGGCCGCACCACCGCGTGTGTCGCACGTCGCCGACGCTACTACGACATCGGCCCCGCTCGCACATGACCGCGCGCTTGCCACAGCCGCCGCGCCCACTCGGCCGTCGCGATGTGCTGCTACTGCTACTGCTATGCTACTATCGCCCTCGCCCCCCTCACCTCACTGCGGTCACCTCCTCCCCGTCGCCCCTAGCCACCGCCTCGCGTCGCCCTAGCCGCCGGCGAGCAGCCGGTAGGCCCTGCGGCGTCCCTGGCTGATTCGGTTTAGGTGGGGGATTAACCCCCACCCCCACCCTAGCCCAATGAAAGAGGGGGGCCACTGCCCACTAAAACGTTTTAATAAAAAATAAGAAAATTAAAAATTAAAATTAAAATGAATAATTATTTAAATTAATTAATTAAGTTAATTAGATGATTAAGATTAATTATATTAATTAATTAAATTTGTTAATTAATTCTGTAAATTAATTAAATTTAGTACATAATGGTAGGTTGGCCCCACCCCTCTTAATTGATCTAATTAATGTTAATTTTAAACCTAGTTAATCCCGTGTCAATGACATGTGAGGCCTACTGGTCAGTTTGACCAGTCAACAGGAATGTTGACTGGTGATGTCATCATGACATCATGTTGATGTCATAAATTGAATTATTGAATTAAAATAATCTATTTTAATTTCTAAATATTAATAAAACTTTAAAAATTAATATGAAATAATCCGTAAGTCAGATAAAAATATTGTATACACGAAAGTTGAACAAAAAAATCCTACGAATATGAGTACGCAGTCCGTTTGTCTGTCACGTGCTCCTATCATAACGAACATGGAACTTTTCCATCAAATTCATCAGTCCTTTAAAAGCGAGAGACTCGGGAAATATCGTCAGGTATTCTTTCGATCCGCTCGCGACGTGTAATATTGCATTAGTGCATGCCTAGCTCGGCATATTGCCATGTCATGCATCGTGATTGCATGTGTGCTTTATATTTATTGTTTACCCCCCCCCCCCTCTTCTTACCGATAGACCCCGAGACTGATGCTGCTGCCAGGTACAACTACACCGCTGATGAACAGGACTTTGTGGCAAAGCAGCAAGGCAAGCAACCCCCCTTGAGCATTCAGATATCGCCCATTTCTTTCCCTCTCACTCTTGCATTAGATTTTGCTACTGTAATAGCTAGCTCCTATTTCTGATGCATAGTCTGTTTTTGATAAACTGCTACTATACCTGTTCTTATATCAACTGCTTAGTATAGGTTGATCAATGAATCCATGTTGACCCCTTAGTCCCACTTGCCCATGCTTCTTCATCGACGACTCGAAGACTCGGTCAACCGATCGACAGGCCATGCCTGTCACATTCACCGCACACCCCTTATTTGTATGACTCTGCAAAGCTAGTAACGAGTACCGAGGGTGACACCTCGTGAAGTACTCATGATGCTAGATCTATAGTGCAGCTAGTCGGTCATGGTTATAAAGGGTGATTCCTCCTTAACCACTCCCAACAACGACTCTGTCGTGCAACCCCTCAAGTGTGGGACCCTTGAGGGTGATTCCTCTAAGTCCACCTTGACGGTTTCATCAAGTGAGGCCCTTTGAGGGTGATTCCTCAGGTTCTGTCTTGATGTTTTATACACACATTTACTATGACCTAGTTATAGAAATATGTTGGCGATGGGTCGGCCCTGAGGGGTACCCATGGTTTGATGATGATGAGGCGCAGACAAACAAGAGAGGCCCTTGCCACACATCCTCGAGACGGGGCGATGGGACCGCACTTCATCAGTCGCGCTCGTCCTTCAACTCTTAATAAAATTCTAATGTGTTGGGTATTTGATCTGAGTTGGTCTTTTGACCTTTTACGCACCAAACCTTCACGTGAGAGAAGTTATGGGTACTCGGCGTCGTTGTATCAGCCGAAGCTCTTCGGACGTCAGCAATGGAGCAGCGTGCGCCCGAGTGGCCTGGATGGTACAACTCTTGGACTAGAGTGTGGTAGGGCTGACCTCGGCTGCCCACGCATCATGCAGGAGCGCAGAGGGCAAGTGGGCCCATGACCTCTCTATGCTTAGGATTTAGACCGGCGGGCTGGCCTCTTTGTTTAGCCTAGGTGTGGCAGCGACATGTTGTTATCCCGAGGCCGGGCATTACCCAGAAAAGTGTGTCCGGCCGGATGTGATCAAGCGTGTTGGAAATGCGGTGCTCCCCTGCAGGGATGAATTCATCTATTTGAATAGACATGTCCATAGTAACAGGACGACTTGGAGTGGTACCTTGATCTACTACAACTAGAACTGTGACTCTAATTTGAAATGAATGTTGGCTCCGAGATTGCTTCCTCAATGGCATATGGACCTAGATTTCTAAGGAGCCATTTTGTAAGCCGGCCAAAGGAGCATGCTGGCCCCTTAAAATATTTACTATTCTTATTTCAGGAGGTTACAATGAATAAATTCAAGCTAACGTGGGGGAATGTCAGGGATATACCCCGCGGTATGACCCGGCCTGGCGACTCACAAGAGACCTGGTCAAGACATGGCGTTTTATTAGTGACCCGGCAGGTTGGTCGCAGGACGACCAGGCCCAAGACCCAGTGTGTAAGCCGGTGCCAGGCGTCTCACAAGAGAAGGCCCAATGGAGAGAGGACTCCCTCCGAAGGAAACAAGACCCAGAATAGGATTCTAGAGAGACTAGTCCTAGTCCTACTAGGAGTAGGACTCTATTTGTAAACCTTCCCTCTTCACTTATATAAGGAGGGGTAGAGCGCCCTTAGAGAGACAAGTTCACAAGTCCACAAGTTTAGACAGACAGATTAGAGGCTCTCGTGATTAGAGGTAGCAAAACAACACCCTTGTAACCGAGAGATCTTCTTCATCATCAATACCAGACAAGCAGGATGTAGGCTTTTACCTACAGCAGAGGGGCCGAACCTGGGTAAACTCCATGTCTCTCGATTCCGATCAACCCTTCAAGCCTCTACATAGTCGCATCTTCACCCCGAACCTAAGTCTGTTCACCCGGACATCTGTCGTGACAAATCCACGACACCTAGAAAAGTGTGTCTGGCTGGAGGTGATCAAGCGTGTTGGAAATACGGTGCACCCCGGTAGGGATGAATTCATCTATTTGAATAGCCGTTTCAACTTTAACAGGAGCACTTGGATATGTACCTTGATCTACTACAACTAGAATTGTGACACTAAGTTGAAATGAATGTTGGCTCCAAGATTGCTTCCTCGCAGGGAGTCGAGGAAGAATCTGTGTGCGTGGTTACTTGATAAAATTGCTACAATAATATTACTATATATGAGGTACCAGACTAATCTCTTCTAAAGTTCTCGGATCATCCTGAAAATTTATGAAGAATATTTTTGGATTTAATAAAAAATATTGGCGCAAGAAATAACCAGAGGGGGGCCACCTGCAGGCCACAAGCCTGCTAGGCGCGGCCACCCCCTGGTCGCACGTAGTAGGCTTGTGGGGCCCTCGTGGCTCCTCCGACCTCCTCTCCAGCTCCATATCACCCTATTCGCGGAGAAAAAAATCAGAGAGAAGAGTTCATCGCGCACGATACGGAGCCACCGCCACCTCCTGTTCTTCCTTGGGAGACCAGATCCGGAGTCTGTTTTGGGATCTGGAGAGGGGAAATTGATGCCATCATCATCACCAACCATCATTCATCACCAATTCCATGATGTTCTCTGCCGTTCATGAGTAATCCCATCGTAGCTTTGCTGGACGTTGATGGGTTGGATGAGATTTATCGTGTAATCCAGTTAGTTCAGTTAGGGTTTGATCCCTAGTATCCACTATGTTCTGAGATTGATGTTGCCATGACTTTGCTATGCTTAATGCTTGTCACCAGGGCCCGAGTTCCATGATTTCATATCTGAACCTATTATGCTTTCATGAATATATATATATATATATATATGTGTGTTCTTGATCCTATATTGCAAGTTGTAGACACCTATTACGATTTATGATCCGCATTCCCCAGGGTGACAATAACTGGGATTTTTTCCGGTGATTACCGTAATTTGAGGAGTTCATGTATTCACTAAGTTCTAATGCTTTGGTCCGGTTCTCTATTAAAAGGAGGCCTTAATATCCCTTAGTTTCCATTAGGACCCAACTTCCATGGGAGGGTAGGGCAAAATATGTAATGCAAGTTCTTTTCCATAAGCACGTATGACTATATATGGAATACATGCCTACATTACATTGATGAATTGAAGCTAGTTTTGTGTCACCCTATGTTATACTTGTTACATGATGAATGCCATTTGACATAATTATCCATCACCGATCCATTGCCTACGAGCTTTCCACATATTGATCCTTGCTAAGTTACTTCTCCGTTGCTACTGTTACAATCACTACAAAACTGCTACTATTACCGTTACTTCCATACTACTTTGCTACTGAATACTTTGCTACAGATATTAAGTATTTCAAGTTTGGTTGAATTGACAACTCAGCTGCGACTACTCGAGAATATTCTTTGGCTCCCCTTGTGTCGAATCAATAAATTTGGGTTGAATACTCTACCCTCGAAAACTGTTGCGATCCCCTATACTTGCGGGTTATCAACACCTTTTTTTGGCGCGGTTGCCGGGGAGCATAGATCTATTCTCTAAGTCACTTGGGATTTATATCTGTTGATCACTATGAAGAATCTGAAAGATCCAAAAAACAATATCTATCCCTCTACTACGAGGGGAGGTAAGGAACTACCATCTAGCTCTGCACTTGATTCACCTTCTATTATGAGTAAGCTTGCGACACCACCACTTGCTAGTAATTCCAATATGTCGCAAGTGATTGATGATGCCACTTCTGCTATGCATGATGCTTATGATGATACTTTGCTTGATAATACTGTGCCACTAGGTGAATTTCTTGATGAACAAATTGCTAGAGGCAATGCTAAAAATTATGATACTTCTGAAAATGATGAAATTATTGAAACTAAATACTTTCAGACACACGCTAGACCTACCTCTTCTAGATATGAATTGCCTTATATTCTTGAGTGTTATGTTATGGAAGAAGAGGTAGCTAGGGACTTCCTTTCTTGTAATGATAGAGATGATCTTAAGAAACTACTATGAAAGTGGAAAGAAAAATCTTTGAATGCTAGAATGAAATATGATCCTAAGTTTGCTACTTCACCTATCTTTGTTACTGATAAGGAATATGAATTCTCTGTTGATCCTGAGTTAATTACATTGGTTGAATCTGATCCTTTACATGGTTATGATCTGAAACTATAGTGGCACATCTTACTAAACTGAATGATATAGCCACCCTATTTACTCATGAGGAAAAATTCGTTATTATTATATCCTCAAGTTGTTTGCTTTATTTCTAAAGGGTGATGCTAAGATCTGGTTTAATTCTCTTGCTCTTGGTTGTGTGCGTAGCCCCCAGGATATGATGTATCACTTCTCTGAAAAATATTTTCCTGCCCATAAGAAACAAGCTGCCTTGCAGGAAATATTTAACTTTGTGCAAATTGAAGAAGAGAGTCTCCCACAAGCTTGGGGGAGGTTTCTCCAATTAATTAATGCTTTGCCTGATCATCCTCTCAAGAAAAATGAAACACTTGATATCTTTTATAAGGGACTAACTTATGCTTCTAGGGACCACCTAGATAGTTGTGTTGACTGTGTTTGCAGGGAACAAACTGTTGAACAAGCTGAAATACTATTGAATAATATATTGAGCAATGATAATGATTGGACTCTTCCCGAACCACCTCCGAAGCCAACCCCGAAGAAAAGAGGCCGTCTGTTTCTCAGTCCTAAAGATATGCAAGAGGCAAAGAAATCTATGAAAGAGAAGGGTATTAAAGCTAAAGATGTGAAGAATCTACCACCTATTGAAGAAATACATGGTCTTGAAACCCGACACAGATAGTAGAGGTAAATTATCTTGATAGATTTGATGAAAGCGATAGTCCTTATAATAAGTCTACTAGCCAATGCTTGGATGAATTTTATAATTTTATTGTTAAGCAAGAAATTTTTAGTGCTTATGTTAGTAGACAATTGAAACATAATGCTTACATGCTTGATCGCTTAGGTGATTATATGAGTAGAACTATCAATGATCTTAAACTGATTAGTAAACATGCTTCCATGGTAACTACTCAAGTAGAACAAGTACTTAAGGCACATAATGATTTGCTTAATGTGATGAATAGTAAGGACAATGATCATTCTGTTAAAGTTGTAACTAGAGGTGGATGAGTGACTCAGGAACCTTTGTATCCTGAGGGTCATCCTAAGGAATTAAACAAGATTCTCAAAGGGGCAATATTCATGTACCTAGTCGATCCAGTAATAAGAGGAATAAGGATGATGATAGAACTTTGCATGTTGCTAGTGAACCTGATACAGATACACCTGAAAACCAAAATGATATTTCTGTTTCTGATGTTGAGACACAATCTGGCGATGAACATGAGCCTAGTAATAATATTAATGATGATTTTCATGTTGATGCTCAACCTAGTAATGATAATGATGTGGAGATTGAACCTACTATTGATCTTGATAACCCACATCCTAAGAATAAAAGATATGATAAAAGAGATTTTATTGCTAGGAAACGTGGTAAAGAAAGAGAACCATGGGTTCAGAAACCCATGCCCTTTCCTCCTAAACCATCCAAGAAAAAGGATGATGGGGATTTTGAGCGCTTTGTTGAAATACTTAGACCTATCTTTTTGCGTATGCGCTTGACTGATATTCTGAAAATGTCTCCTAATGCCAAGTATATGAAAGATATTGTGACTAATAAAAGAAAGATAGCGGAAGCTAAGATTCCACCAGGCTTGCTAATTATACTTTTAAGGGCGGAGTACCAAAAAATTGGGAGATCTAGGAATATCAACTATACCATGCTCTATTAAAGGGAGTTATGTTAAAACTGCTTTATGTGATTTGCGAGCTGGTGTTAGTGGTATGCCTTTCTCTTTATATTGAAGACTTGATTTGAATAAGTTGACACCTACTGAAATCTTTTTGCTAATGGTTGATAAATCAACTGCTCTACCTATCGGTATTTGTGAGGATGTACCTGTCGTAGTTGCAAATGTTATTATCTTAACGAACTTTGTTATTCTTGATATTCCCGAGGATGACAGTATGTCGATCATCCTTAGTAGAACCTTTTTAAATACTACAGGGTCTATTATTGATTGCAACAAGGGCAATGTCAATTTTCATATTAATGGTAATGAGCATACGGTACACTTTCCGAAGAAACAACCTCAAGTTCATAGTATCAACTCCATTGAAAAAATTCCAACGATTATTATTGGAGACTTTGAATTCCCTCTTCCTACTATCAAGAAGAAATATGATATACTTATTGTTGGGGATATACATATCCTCATTGAGGTAACTTAGTGTTATTTGAAAATTCTTTGGTTTCATGTTATTCGAAAGAAGTTTGTTAATAAGATTTGATCAACCTTATTGATGGATTCCTTTTGATGAGCATGAGATGGATGAATTTAGAAAGCACAACTCCCTATACCCAACTTTTATTCTCTGTTATTTAGATTAAATTAAGTAAGAATGCTATTATTTTTCTATTTCCTGTGTAGGAGATATGCCCTAGAGGCAATAATAAATGTTATTGATTATCTCCCTGTTCATAATTAGGTTTATGTTCCATGCTATAACTGCTATGGTTCTCGAGTCTGCAATAACCACGAGGCTTGAAGGAAGACTCATATGCACGTGTGGAATAATAAACGGTAAAACGTATTCCTAGTCTGGCCTCTAAGACTGGCTCAAGTATTGCATGATGATCTTGTTTTCCTCATCACAATGTTAGAAGAGCATTTGTGTTGAATCGACCCGAATTGATGTTATGCTATGAGATACATTCATCATAAGTTAATGGTTAATAACACTGAGAAGTTAATGTTTGCATAATTCCTTAGACCATGAGAGTATCGAGTTTCTTCATGCTTGCTTCATGAACTTTGGGGTTTGTTAAATGTCATCCGTAAATGGGTGGCTATTACAGTGGCTTATGGGTTCATGGAAAAGTATGTCAAGTAACTTGATTGCTCAAGATTGGGATTTTCTCCTCTGATGATGGAGAGATATCTCTGGGCCCTCTCGGTGTTACAGTTTCCATCATCGTCTGGCCAGACACTTTGTGATTTGATCACGGGGATGCCGGAACACGAGAACGAGAAAAGAGAACAATACCGATAACGAGGTAACTGGCATAGTGGACAAGTTGTTGATCCACGGGGATGCCAACATGTCTCACCTCGGGTATTTGTAACATATCGCAAAGCAACAGGAATAGCACATGGCAACTGGAGGTTCACTCGAATATTCATTCGTATGGGTATAGGGGTCAATATGGGTGTCCACGGCTCCCATGTTGATCATTGATCGGAAGGGGGTCCGGGTCATGTCTATGCTTCATCGAACCTATAGGGTCACACACTTAAGGGTCATCTATCTACTGAATACTAGACATGAAGTCTGAGAGGAAATCACCGAAAAAGTTTCGGACACCGGAAAAGTTTCGGAAAGCAGAAAAGATCCGCAGAGAGAACACCGGAACAGTTTTGGTCAAACTGAAAAGTTGTTTCAGGGGATACCATTAAGTCAAATTGGTTTCGGCACATGCCTGATAATTCTTGGATGGTGCCAGAATCATTCTATAAACTTCTAGGAATTTTCCGGAAGAAAAACCGAAAATGTTCCGAAGCTGCCGGGACCGCTTCAGATGCTTTTCGCAGATGAAAATCACTAATCCAGAATTGTTCCGGATTGCATTGAAAATTATTTTAGTGGTGTACTGGAAATGTTCTAAGCCCACATAAATATTTTCAGTTCGACCGGACGCTAAAAAATGTCGTCGTGAATAGTACAAGTGCTTTTTGGGAGAAAATATCTCGTGAATAGTGGAAACACTATTATGAATAGTGGGAAACACTATTGGGAGAAAATATCTCATGACTAGTGAAAACACTATTACGAAATAGTGGAAAACACTATTGTGAATAGTGGGAAACACTATTTATGAAATAGTGGAATCACTATTATGAATAGTGAAAATATCTAAGGGCATTTTGGTATTTTTACCATAGTCTCTCACCCTATGAATAGGGGTGAGGAGGCAGCCCAATAACTCACTCTTACTCTCATACAAATGCCATGCATGATCTGGCTCTCTCTCTCCCTCCCAGCGAAATAGTTTCATAGAGCCGAAAGGCTGTGTGGGTTCCGGCAAGAACTAGTTCTGGATGGCGAAGCCCTGCCAGATAGATGACGCTGTATGTGTGCAACTCTATAGAGAGATCATAGTTTCGGTCTTAGGTCGAGAGTACCTCCCGAAGGGCTGTCTGTGTGACCATCCGAGTTTTGGAGGTCCTCCCGAAGGGCTGTGCAAGTGACAGTCCGAGTTTCGGAGGTCCTCCCGAATGGCTGTCCGCGACACCGTTCGGGGGACTATCCGACCGCCTCCCAGAGGGCTGTCCGCGGGGCAAATGAGGGTATACATCCTCGCGGTTGGGAGGTTGTAAATCCTAGCTGCGGGGATCTGCACCGCCGATCGTCATCGACTCTACTCCCGCTGCGCTACGAGTCGGTAACGAAATAGATCAAACCTTGTATGCAGTCTCCATATGGTCCTGGGCTGGTGCGTAGGTTGGAAATTTGTGTTTTCTGATGCATTACCCAATAGTGGTATCAAGAGCCATGCTATGCATAGATGTAGGTTGCGATCTAGAATACATAGAGATGTATGGGTGTTGCACAACATAATTAGGTAGTAGATGAGATCTATTGCTGAAAATTATTTGTGCGAGTAGCAGATGAAATCTATTACCCGATGTTCCTGTTGCTTCCCCTGAATTTGCATAGTCCTGATCTTGATGGCATGGTGGAATCTCACAAAGTTCTGGCAATCCGTGATCCTTTCATGCGGCTCCTAAGTATGCTGATGACAAATCAACGAAGTGCTAATAGTTCTTTGGGTTCCACCATAGTTGAGAAAGATGGATGTTTTGCAGACGAAAGGGCAATGCAGATGTGATCTGCACGGGAGTCACGCATATGACGAAGTTTAGTATGGGGCTCGAGATTTTATTATCTCGTTTTTCATACACCCTGGAAGGTTAATCTAGCGACTTGGATTATCATGCTTGGTGATGGACGTTGGTAGCTTCGGTTTATTTCAAAACCTTAGAAGCCATGTAAAATAAATTTTTGCATGAACCGATTAGAGGCGTCTAACTTGGTTGCATGTGCATGTGATGTGGTATAGTAGTGTTCATAATAATTTGATTATGTATGACATGACTATATGATGTAAATTAACATGACCTGCATGTCATGATTCGGCATGATGGCTGGAGCCATATGATTGCATTTTAGTGACCTACGTATCAACCTTATGTAATGCACTTATTTTATTAGCTATAGAGATAGCAATGTTATCTGGTGCATCGACAAGGTGGTGGCAATCTTCGCGAAGGTAAACAGCGACGCGAATGCCGAAGACGAAGAAATACAAGACTTCTCCATCGGAAAGGGCTATACCATATCATCCTATTATGAATTGCCTGAGATGTTTATCCCTTATGTTGCATCCTTCTTGATTGTGCGGTAGTCACTTTTATTAGGGTGATCTCTCACAAAAATATCAAGTATATAGTGTTCTCCCAAGTGTAGCACCGTCACGGCACCTAACTTTTCAGGGTGCGCCATGGATGCATGGGTACGAACGATTAGGGATGTGTGAGGCGAGTGAGTAAAGACCCTGCAGCGAGGTCACTTCGTTGTCTTGACATTCAGGCATGAAAGTCATGAGCTCGGAACACACGCATCGAAAGATGAACAAGAGTCACATGGAGATGTGATCGGCAAGTTGGCCTAGCGATTAAAATTCCCGTCATGAGATGATGATTTTATGGCGATGAATTGAAGTCTGGATCTTGTATCACTCAATATCAACTATGAGAGATATTGATTTGAGTGGGAGCGCTCTATAGAATTAACTGGTTTAATTCTCAGTGCAATCAATTTTGAACACTGTCTAAGTGTGGTTTGCATAATAGTTGTAGAATAAACGGCTCGCGTTTCCACCTTCCCTGTTAAAGTTGAATAAGCTATTTAATATCTGGTTAAACTTTACGGTTAGTAACATAATGTGAGGATTGTCCTCAAGAGTGCCGAGAAGGACTTTGTCCTATCGCATGCTTTTGGTATTCTCCCGCTAATGTCATGGATGATATGACTCTTGTCCTTCGATCCAACAGCTAGAATTCCTTTTTCAGTCAAAGTGCAATATGTTTGCTTCCATGAGACCCGAACTTTGAAAGTTTGGATAGTTATGTGATATTCATGGAATCTGAAAATCATTTTTCAGAGACACACAAAGGCTAAAAGATATGAGATATCCAAAGAAATGTTTGTTGGCAAACTATTAATAAAGGAGTTTACTATGCATTAGACTGAAGAGGGATCTAGAAGAACGCCTGTCATATGATGATGGTGAATAAAACAACAACTCAAAGAGAAAGGAAGTGTCCAAAGGGTGTTAGTGAAACTTTCACGCCTAGGAAGTCCGGGGCTATCGCCACTCTTAAGTTGAGTGCTTCTTCTATGAGTAGGAGAAATACTAAAAGTTAAACTGTTAGAAGTATAATGTCAATAGAAAAGAAGACTCGAATATCCAGCTCTTGTATGAATGTCATACAGGTTTTTGATGTATAGAAGGCTGGTCAAAGATATAGTTCTTGCGAATTATGGTTAAACACGTTAATAACTAATTCTTGGGTATTGTGAGTTAATCACAAAGATACCCACTCGATTGCATTTGTTGCAACTCAATGTAAGAACTACTATGGCCTGAAAGACTAGCCAGGAATGAGGTTTAGATACATGCTGGGAATGTAGTAAATGTTACTATGCCTTCCATCAATGTATTCCCTACGTATTTACTTTCATAATTCATTTTAGAGTTTCACACTCTAGCCCTTTGCATAAGGTATCTTGCAAGAAGGTTGTTCATAAGAGAACTTTTGATGTTCGGTGTTATGAATAACATAAGGGCCATACTTTCATTATGAATGAGACGTATGTTATGAATATTGATAAATAATACATCACCTCTATATTTACTTTTATCATTCATTTAGAGTTTCATATACTCTAGCCCTTTGCATAAGGTATCTTGCAAGAAGGTTGTTCATAAGAGAACTTTTGATGTTTGGTGTTATGAATAAATGAAGGGCCATGCTTCCATCAAGGATGGAATGTATGTTGTGAATACTGATGGTAATATGATACATCCATAACACTGACGCTAAATGTCGCAAGACTAAAAGAATTCCACATATGTGTGGCACTACATTTGGTCACATTGGAGAAACCCGCATGGAAAATTCCATTATGATTGATTTTGAAGTCATTTGATTTTGAATCATCTGACACTTGCAACTTTCCTCTGAAAAGTGAAGTGACTAAAATACCATTCACAGGCCATAAGGGACGAGCAAAGAACTTATTGGTGATCATACATTTTGATGTACGTAGTCCGATAAATGTTGTTGCAAATAGTGGATTTGTCTACTTTCAAAAATGAAGTAGAAGTTGTTGTAACAAGAAAATTATGTTTTTACAATTCGATTGCAAAAAGGAATATTTGAGTTACAAGTTTAGCGAATGTCTGATGAGTTGTGAAAAGAGTTTCATAACTTGCACCTCCCGGAACACCACTGCAAGTGGAAAGTCTGTGAAGATGTAGTCGAACCATTTATGACATGGTAAGATCAAAGATGACATAAATAAATTTGCCATTATCCCTTTTATGTTGATGCTTTAGAGATTGTGGCTTTTACACTAGAAAGAGCTCCATCGGGTCTGTTGAAATGACGTCACGGAATGGTATGCCCAACCATGTTATATCTTTTCTTAACATTTGGAATATGGGGCTTGTGTAAAAGGTTACAAACCTATTCCAAATCAGACAAGTGCTACTTTGTAAGGTTATCCCAAGTCATTGGGTATTTCCCCACCACTATACCGAGGCGAAGGGTTTGGCCACAAAACGGTATGCTTTTAAAGAGAATAGTTCTTACAAAAGGTGAGTGGGAGGACAGTGCAGCTCGACGAGATAACCAGTATCTTCGTCATCAGATCAAAGGAAAGAAACCTTGGAAGTGATTCTGGAGTTTCCTACTACGACTGATACAGAAGTCTCTACAATAAAATGTATGGACGTCGGTCGAACGTGCAGCTGAACCACATAGGCAAAGCTCGTGCAAACCTATCAGGTGCGCAAACGAGATATTGTTGTTAGACAACACTATACCTACAATACACAAGGAAGCGTTGATGAGCCCTGACTTCAGAATTGGCTAAATTCCAATACAATCCGAGATAGTTTCCATATAAGTGATTCATGATTAAAATCTTGATACACCTTTCGAAAGACTTAGAGTCTAACGAATATTTATGGAACTAAAAACTGATATGGATAAAATGTTTTATCCATAAAGATCGACTTGTTGCAATAACAAGTTCAAGGAGTTGACTATGATGAGATTGTCTCACCGTAGCGATGCTTGAAGTCAGTTCGGGTTGAACTAGCAATTAATACATATTTCAATCATGAGATATGAAACATGGATGACGAAAGGATTTCCATCTGATGGAAATGTAACCAAGGACTTGCATGTGTTACAGTCCAAGGTATTTTGTCAGTCCAGAGGAAGCTAGTAAGTATGCAAACTTCAGAGTTCTAGCAATGGACAAAAGAGAGCATAGTGGAGTTGGAATCTTCATTTTTGATGGAATGGTCAAAGGGGTTTTACTTCATCAATGGGTATCGAAGATGCTTGTGATTCAAGAAAGTAAGTGGGAGCATAATAATATTTCTAAAAACCTTGTGTACTTGACACATTGTTAATTGGAAATAAATTTCTTGACATGAATTAGGACTTCATTTGAAAATAGTTTTTCGATGAAGTGCTTAGGCTAAATAGCCTCAATATTAGGCATGATGATCTATGAAGATAGATTTACCTAATGGGGCTAAGATATGAATACATATTGACAAGATGCTAAAACTTTTAGCATTTAAAATGCCAAGGAGTGATTCTTGCCGAAGTCACATGGAAAGAGTTTTGCAAGACTCGGTGTCCCAAAACACTAATGAGTAAAATACATGATGGAGATTCCACACACTCTTGTGTTTGGATTAATCATGTATTCCATGGTATGTAAAACAACTAGATATGTCCAATACTCCAAAGTTGTTGTGAGTATAGATACCAAAGTGATCAAAGTACTGATCATGGGACAACAGTGAAAGATGTCATTAAGTACTAGAGTAGTACTGATGACATGTTTTCTCGCAAGTAGAAATCATGAAGAGTTCGTTGTAATATGTTACATCGATACAGTCTTCACCATTTCTCCATGCGATTTTCGATTTAATTGAGGGTTTTGTGTGATACACAATATGGTGGCACGGTAGTTGGAAATTGTTCCAAACAAGATACTGTGGCGAATTCTATAACAAAGGCTAAGTACGCTGACGCTTTAGAAGCGATAAAGAAGTTGTTGAATCATATAGTTCATTCATGAACTTAGTATGGTTCCAAGATGGCTTTGGTCTATGAGACACTATTGCAGATAGTTGCTCCGTAGCTCAGTCCGAGGAATCAGGTTTCGACCAATGATTCACACATATGCAAAGCCAAGTTCACACGAAATACGAATTTTGTGATAGCGTGAAAACACGAGGATATGCAAAGTTACACACGGAGCTGAAGTTGTCAGATCCGTTGGACATCAGGCTATACCACAAGCGAAGCATATTTTACACCAGTATGCCATAGGTGTAAATTGCATTAGCATTGACTAGATTATTGACTCTAGGGCAAGTGGGAGTCTGTAGGAGATATGCCCTAGAGGCAATAATAAATGTTATTAATTATCTCCCTGTTCATAATTAGGTTTATGTTCCATGCTATAACTGCTATGGTTGTCGAGTCTGCAATAACCACGAGGCTTGAAGGAAGACTCATATGCACGTGTGGAATAATAAACGGTAAAATGTATTCCTAGTCTGGCCTCTAAGACTGGCTCAAGTATTGCATGATGATCCTGTTTTCCTGATCATGGGCGTGGCTATGCCAGCAATTTTGAGGGCACAATGTTAGAAGAACATTTGTGTTGAATCGGCCCGAATTGATGTTATGCTATGAGATACATTCATCATAAGTTAATGGTTAATAACACAAAGAAGTTAATGTTTGCATAATTCCTTAGACCATGAGAGTATCGAGTTTCTTCATGCTTGCTTCATGAACTTTGGGGTTTGTTAAACGTCATCCGTAAATAGGTGGCTATTACGGCGGCTTATGGGTCCATGGAAAAGTATGTCAAGTGACTTGATAGCTCAATATTGGGATTTGCTCCTCCGAAGGTGGAGAGATATCTTTGGGCCCTCTCGATGTTACGGTATCCATCATCGTCTGGCCAGACACTTTGTGATTTGATCAGGGGGATGCCGGAACACGGGAACGAGAAAAGAGAACAATACCGATAACGAGGTAACTAGCATAGTGGACAAGTTGTTGATCCACGGCGATGCCAACATGTCTCACCTCGGGTATTTGTAACATATCGCGAAGCAACAGGAATAGCACACGGCAATTAGAGGTTCACTCGAATATTCATTCGTGTGGGTATAGGGGTCAATATAGGTGTCCACGGCTCCGATGTTGATCATTGATCGGAAGGGGTTCCGGGTCATGTCTATGCTTCACCGAACCTATAGGGTCACACACTTAAGGGTCATCTATCTGCTGAATACTAGACAGGGAGGCTCAGAGAAAATCACCGAAAATATTTCGGACACCGGAAAAGTTTCGGACAGCGGAAAAGTTCCGCAGAGAGAACACCAGAACATTTTCGGTAAAACTGAAAAGTTGTTTCAAGGGATACCATTAAGTCAAATTGGTTTCTTCACATGCCTGATAATTCTTGGAGGGTGCCAGAATCATTCTGGAAACTTCTGGAAATTTTCCAGAAGAAAAACCGGAAATGTCCCGAAGCTGCCGGAACCGCTTTAGATACTTTTCCTAGATGAAAATCACTAATTTGGAATTGTTCCATATCGCATTGAAAATTATTTTAGTGGGGTACTGGAAATGTTCTAAGCCCACATAAATATTTTCAGTTCGACCGGACATTGAAAAATGTCGTCGTGAATAGTGAAAGTGCTTTTTGGGAGAAAATATCTCGTGAATAGTGGAAACAATATTATGAATAGTGGGAAACACTATTGGGAGAAAATATCTCATGACTAGTGAAAACACTATTAGGAATTGTGGAAAACACTATTGTGAATAGTGGGAAACACTATTTATTAATAGTGGAATCACTATTTATGAATAGTGAAAATACCTGAGGGCATTTTTGTATTTTTACCATAGTCTCTCACCCTATAAATAGGGGTGAGGAGGCAGCCCAAAAACTCACTCTTAATCTCGTACAAATTCCATGCATGATCTGGCTCTCTCTCTCCCTCCCAGCGAAATAGTTTCGTAGAGCCGAAAGGCTGTCTGGGTTCCAGTAGGAACTAGTTTTGGACGGCGAAGCCCTGCCGGATAGATGACACCGTATGTGTGCAACTCTGTACAGAGATCGTAGTTTCGGTCTTAGTTTGAGAGTGCCTCCCGAAGGTCTGTCCGTGTGACCGTCTGAGTTTTGGACATCCTCCCGAAGGGCTGTTCGAGTGACAGTCCAAGTTTCGAAGGTCCTCTCGAAGGGCTGTCCGCGACACCGTCCGAGGGACTATCCGACCGCCTCCCGGAGGGCTGTCTGCGGGGCAGATGAGGGTATACATCCTCGCGGTTGGAAGGTTGTAAATCCTAGCTCTGGGGATCTACACCACCGATCGTCATCGACTCTACTTCCGCTGCGCTACGAGTCGGTAATGAAATAGATCAAACCTTGTATGCAGTCTCCATAGTGGTCCTGGGCTGGTGCGTAGGTCGGAAATTTTTTGTTTGCTGCTGCGTTACCCAACATCCTGAGTTTACCATGCAATAAAAAGGCGACCTGAAAATAAAAGTTCTTCAAATGCCCTGAAAATGGAGTATTATTTTTTCTGGAATATTTAAAAATTTCTGCTACTGAGCACACTGCGGGGGGGGATGCACCAGTGGGACACAAGACCACAAGGCACGACCACCCCCCTGTCATTGGGAACGAACACCTATGGGATCGGAGAGACCCCTTTCGGTTCGGCGGGGGAGAAGGCTCGCACGAAGAGCAGGTCTGGCGAATCAACACGCGGGGATTTTACCCAGGTTCAGACCGCAAAGATGCGTAAAAGCCTACTCCTGCATGGCCGTATTATCGGTGTTTTAAGGGTACTAGCCACAGGAGCGCTACCAGCTGCTGCTACGCGCGTGGGCTAGAGGATTGGCCAAAAGATCAAAATATCCCTCTTGTAACGCCCTGGGCCTCCTTTTATACTCTGAAGGGGATCCCAACAGTGGCGTATAGTGCGTACACGGGGTGTACAGAGCTATAGTGCTATCATACCTAACACTGATGGCATAGGATAAACGTATTTAATGCACCGTCACGTATCGTTGTCCGTCTGCGGGACGGGACAGGAGCCTGTCCCATCGGCACTGCTTAGCCCCTCAATCGCCGGCGCCGTGACACATGCCCAGGCGAAACGACACCTGGCATGTGCGTTGGCAAGGCCTTGCCGAGGCTTCGCCTTACCGGGGCCTCGCCTTGATGGGGCTTTGTTGTTTGGTTGTCTTCTGTACTTGCTTTTGGCAGCTCCTTGCCGGACCTTGCCGCTAGGGTGGCTACTACTGCCCGTGCAAAGGTTAAGGGGCACTGGAGTACCCAAAACTCTAGTGCATCAATAGGAGCCCCCGGGCCTGGGCCACAAACAGTGCGAGGCGTTGTTGGGCTAGGCCCAAACAGTGCACAAGCACGCGTGGCAGGAGTTGTGGTTGTGATCATTGCGTTTACTGGACCTCCCCACGACACCCATCAAATGCGGGACGTGGGATACATACGCGGCACGACCGTCAAAATTTGCAATTACCGCATCCGGTCATTTTCGCCACACGCGCCGCATGCATGGTGTGGAGGCAGCTACGGGCGCGCGTGACTTAAAGTCCCTGGGAAAGGTAGTAACTTCAGCACCATAGATTGGAGCAACGGGGCGGTTGCTGTTCGCCCCGTGATCGAGGGCGCCACTATTGAAGGAGGCGGGCGGCGATGCTTTATAGCGACCTGACCAGAAAGATCGAATCTCTGGTGTTTCCGTACTATCCCAAGATCATGCTGGTACACACACACGGTACATCAATGTATATATCAAAGTCAAATCACACAGCTTTATTAATCGAAAATCACGTATCGAGTTCTTTATTACAATAAGAATTACAATAAAGTGGCTGAAGGCCAACTCATGAGAATAACTAATCTTGCGGAAGCTTCAAAGGTAGTTGAGTCCATCTGACTCCAAGGGCATCTCACCGAGCATAGAGCGTATCCTCACTCCTCGTCGGAAAAGTACTCTGCAACATGATACGTTGCAGCCGTCTAGGTCAGCATATTGAATATGCCGGCAATGTCACAAAAGAGGGGGGTGTAAAGTAATCATCTATTGTATATGCATATATGGCAGGTGGGGTAGTAAGTTTTGCATAAAGCCAATTTTTCCTACAACAAGAGAGGCAAAAGTATTATTACAACAATGTTGGTTGATTAAATGAGATGGTTCCACCAACCAATTCTCATACCCCAGTTGTCATTAATACCCACATCAATATAATTATTTGTGTTGAGAATTCCAGATAGTTTCAGTTCCTTTGGCTTAAATTGTCCATGACCGTGGACACAGCTAATCGATTAGGTTTGGGTACTCTGTAGATTTTTGCACACGTTCCCCACAAGATTTGATCGCCTCCGTTCGATTTCTCACACTTCAGGGTGTTTGAGAAACGGATGACCAAAACATGGTCTTCTAAAGGGTTTCCCTGAGACCTTGTCGGTGCCCATCCTTTCCTACCGTTCTTCTACATCTCGTAGCACCGCCTGTCCAGGGTCACCGTGATATCCAACCAAGCCAGAGCCCATAATGGCTTGTGGCTGTGCATGTAAGCCTTGGGTCTTGAAGCATCCATCCATCTCTTTGTGCCTGGGTGGACCTTTCCGCGTGAATACTGGCACTTCTCCAGCAACACCTAGGCTAACCACTGGTTTCTTCAGGGCGCCGTTTAACCATCATCCACCCAGAGGTATGTTGAAAACTCGGAGTCTTGAAGTCTTGATCATCTTGCAGGTCTTGAAATTATTATCTCACAACTCTCATGAATCACACAACCAACCCCGTCTACTAATAGCATAGCAAAATTAAATCAACGTTTCTAGGGGCCAATGTGTCAAAGGGTTAAGGGGATCCTACCACATGATACTACATCAAGTAACCAAGTTTCCAAATTACCTACTTTGCATGCAATTGGGGAGATGGTAGAACTAATACAATAAAACATGGGTAAACATGATCAAAGTGACTTGCCTTGCTGACGATCCTCGTACTCAAGTGACTCTAGATAACAAGCTTTGCACTCCGGATGATCTAACGAATCAAGCAAAACACACAATAAGCATAACCACAATACAATTCATACACAGCAAGGTAAACAAATACTTCAACAAACAAATAGCACAATCAAAAGGAAGAATCACTCAAAGTATAAGACTCTAAATTTTTGGTGTCAAATCTCTACTAAGACATAACAAGACAAAAAAAATGGTTTGAACAACTAGCCATTTAGATAACACAAAAGTAAGTACAAAATTTTATTAGAAAGCAGGAAGTATTTCATTATAAAAATTTTGTGCAAAAATAGTTACTACAAAACATTTTTTCTAAGCAATACTAAAGGTGAAAACAAGATTTACCTATTTAAACTAGAGCACAAAACAGGATAAAAAAAAATTCAACAAAAAATAATTCACCTAATGTTGAAAAACAGAACTAAAGAAACTACAATAAAAAGTTAAACTAAATCAGATTCAAACTAAAACTAAAATCAAACAAACTAGACTCTTATTAAGAACTAAACAGATTCTATTTTTGTTAAAAACCCTAACCTAATTCATCCTAAAAATTCTCAAACTATGTAGGATGATAGGTCTTACTAATACAAACCACTCGCAAAAAGATTCATACAAAAAATATTTTTAACCTCTAATTATACAGATTTTAGTAATTTAAGCAAATTTGGTTAGATTCAAAATTTAAAGTTCAAATTTGAAATCTAAGACTACAGGATGAAACTACATGAAATTTGTGACCTACTGCAAAAAGAATCAATTGAAAACACTAATTAGCTTAAAAGATATAATAAAAATAAAATCAGAACACATTCTGTTTTCTAAAACAGAAACAGAAAAAGAAAAAATTCCTAGCGAACGGACAGGGCTACGTGGCGGTTTCCTATTGGTTACTAGCGCGTGCGCGTGGGTGTTTGCGGGCGGACGACCGAAGCAAAGTGGGTACCAATTCGTTTAAATAAAATTTCTAATCTGGAGCATAGATCCTAGATCTGACGGTTGCGGGTGGAGGTGGTGGCTTACAAGGGAGCGGGTCAGAGCTCCGGTGATGTCGACGGTGGCCGGAAGTTGGAGATGCTCGGGGCTGGTGCTGCGGTGGTCGAGGGCGGCGTCCGAAGGCTTCAAACGGCGGCGGTGAGTCTCCGGCGTACTTTGGTGGCATCGGAGGGGAGTGGGGGTGAGTGTGGCGACGGCCAGGAGCTCTGGGGTTCGGGTGGAGTCAGAACTCCGGCGAGGTGGTGCGGTGGCGTTCCGGCGAGGGTAGAGGGGGTTGGGGGGAAATGGAGTGCGGAGAGTTAGGGCTACTTATAGGCCAGGTGCAGGGTCGGGAGAGGGAGAGAGGAGCGAGATCCGGGTCGGGATGGATCTCCGGCGAAGTGAGGGGCGAGGGGAGGGAGATGAGCGCTGGAATCTTGCTAGCGGTTGGGGGTCCCACGCGACAGTGAGAGAGAGTGCGATGTTAACGCGTCGGTGGCCGATTCGGAGTGATCTCGGGGAGTAAAGGCTGTGGGCCGGCTGGTTTTCTAATTAAAACGTTTAAATTCGTTTCCTTTTCTATTTTTCCAGAGCGTTTAAAACCCTTTAATGCGTTCAAAGCATTTCCAAACATAGGGAATATATATATATATCAAAATGACCAGGGGAATAAATGCTATTAAATGAAATTTTTTCCTCTGTCAAAATGAATACTTTTAAAAAAATTATTTTCCAGAAAATGCCTAATTGATTTAAAATTCTTTTGAGAAAAACTTTCAAATAAACCCCTGGTTTTATTGTTCAAATAATTCACCAAGATACCCCTGGTGTGGAGTGTCATGTTACTCCTCTTTTTTTTGATAAATCCAGATATTTTCAAATAGTAGAAACAAGTATATGGAGAAAATGAAAGTGGTCTTTTAGAAATCCAAAAGAAGAACTTCAACAATTCATTTCATTCAAACAATGTGATGATGATGCATAGCTATATTTCATAACATTCCAAAATGAAATTTTGGGATGTTACAAACCTACCCACCTTAAGATGAATCTCGCCCTCGAGATTCGGGTTGGCTAGAAAATAGGTGCGGGTGGTCTCTATGAAGATCTTCTTCGCGTTCCCAGGTGGCTTCTTCCTCGGTGTGGTGACTCCACAAAACTTTACAAAACTTGATGGTCTTGCTCTGGGTAACTCTGTTGGTAGTCTTGAGGATTCTGACAGGCTTCTCCTCGTAGGTTAGGTCACTGTCAAGTTGTATGGCCTCTAGGGGCACTGTGTCTCTCAAAGGAATATCAGCCATCTCAGCATGGCATTTCTTCAGCTGGGAAACATGGAAAACATCATGGACTCCGGACAATCCTTCCAGCAATTCCAGTTTGTATGCAACTTCGCCTCTATGTTCAAGAATTTTATAGGGGCCTATGAATCTAGGTGCTAACTTTCCTTTAACACCAAACCTCTTGATTCCTTAAAGTGGGGACACACGAAGGTATGCTCGGTCTCCCACTTCATACGTCACCTCCTTGCGTTTGTTATCAGCATAGCTTTTCTGCCTGGATTGGGCTATCTTGAGTCGGTCTCGAATCAGTTTGACCTCTCCTTCAGAATCTCGGATAAGATCAGGACCAAAAAGTTTTCGGTCTCCAACACCATCCCACATCAATGGTGTTCTACACCTCCTTCCGTATAAAGCTTCAAAAGGGGCCATCTTCAGACTAGTCTGATAACTATTGTTGTACGAGAACTCTGCATAAGGTAAGTTGTCATCCCAACTAGACCCATAGTCTAGCGCACAGGCTCTCAACATGTCCTCCAAGATCTGGTTGACTCTCTCAGTCTGTCCATCGGTCTACGGATGAAAAGTTGTACTGAATTCCAGCCTTGTACCCAAAGTTTCATGTAACTGATGCCAAAACTTTGAGGTAAATTGTGTTCCCCTATCTGACACGATACTCCTCGGAACTCCATGCAGACATACGATCCTGGTCATATATATCTTGGCTAACTTAGCACTGGTATAGGTGGTCTTCACTGGAATGAAATGAGCCACCTTGGTCAAGCAATCGACCACTACCCAGATGGAATCATGACCTGAACGGGTCTTGGGTAATCCTGTGATGAAGTCCATACCAAGCTTATCCCATTTCCACTCGGGTATCGGCAAAGGTTGGAGTAACCCTGCTGGTTTCTGATGTTCCGCCTTTACTCGCTGACAAACATCACATACCGCAACATGTTCCGCAATATCCTTCTTCATACCTGTCCAGCAGTAACTTTCCTTCAAATCCACGTACATCTTGGTGTTTCCTGGGTGTATCGAATAGGGTGAATCATGGGCTTCTTGAAGTATCAACTTCCTGAGCTCTGGGTCATTGGGCACATAGATTCGGTTCTCAAACCATAGAGTACCTTGTTCATCTTCACGAAAGTCTTTAGCTTTTCCATCCTTCATCCTCTGCTTTATCTCAGCTATCTCCTTGTCCGATTTCTGGGCTTCATGAATTCCTTCGGTCAAGGTGGACTGGATCTCTAGTGTGGCAACATATCCTTTTTGAACTATCTCTAGCCGGAGCTCTCTGAGATCATCGGTTAACTCCTGGGGTAATCCTCCTGCTATGAGTGTGTTTACATAACTCTTCTGACTCAAAGCATCTGCTACAATGTTTGCCTTTCCTGGATGGTAATGCAGTCTCATGTCATAGTCCTTGATTAACTCTAGCCATCTCCTCTATCTGAGGTTCAACTCCTTCTGTGTGAAGATATACTTCGGGCTTTTCGGATCAGTGTAAACATCACAACTATTTTCGATAAGGAAATGTCTCCAGATCTTGAGTGCGTGCACTACGGCTGCTAGTTCCAAATCATGGGTGGCATAGTTCAACTCATGAGGTCATAGCTGTCTGGATGCATAGGCTACAACTTTTCCCTCCTACATGAGTACTCCTCCAAGTCCTTGACATGATGTGTCACAATAAACCTAGAAGTCCTTCTGAATATTTGGCAGTATCAACACTGGGATGTGACCAAACGTTTCTTCAACTCCTGGAAACTCGCCTCACATTCCTTAGTACAAATATACTTAGACTCTTTCTTCAACAATTCTGTCATTGGCTTGGCAATCTTTGAGAAATTCTCAATGAACCTCCGGTAATATCCGGCAAGTCCGAGAAAATTGCGGATCACCTTATCTGAGGTGGGTGACTTCCCCTCAGTGACTGCTTCAACCTTAGTGGGGTGTACTGCTATTCCTTCTCCGGAAATAACATGTCCAAGGAATCTGACTTCCGTCAGCCAGAATTCACATTTACTGAATTTGGCATATAACTGATGCTCTCTAAGCTTCTCTAGAACTAAACAAAATGTCATCGATGAACACCACGACAAACTTGTCCAGATATTCCATAAACACTTTGTTCATCATATTCATAAAGTAGGCAGGAGCATTAGTCAAACCAAAAGACATGACTGTATACTCATATAAGCCATACCTTGTGGTAAAGGCTGTTTTGGGTATATCCTGTTCACGAATTTTCAATTGGTGATACCCTGATCGAAGATCGATCTTGGAAAATACTTTGGCTCCTACTAGCTGATCAAACAAGTCATTAATCATCGGCAGAGGGTACTTGTTCTTGATAGTCACCTCGTTCAATGCACGATAATCGACTACCATCCTCAAGGTTTTATCCTTCTTCTCTACCAAAAGAACTGGGGCTCCCCAAGGTGAAGAACTTGGGCGAATATATCCCTTATCCAATAGCTCCTTAATCTGCTTCTTGATTTCTACTAAATCATTTGCGGGCATCCGATAGGGTCGCTTGGAAATTGGGGTTGTTCCTGGTAGTAACTCTATCAGAAACTTAATCTCTCTATCTGGGGGCATGCCTGGTAATTCCTCCGGGAATACATCTGGAAAGTCCTGTACAACTGACACTTCCTCCTGAACAACTCCTGTGAGGGAATTTAATCGAGCACTCACCGTGTGCGTCGGGATACGTACTTAATCCTCTTATTCTCCGGGGTGGTGAGTAAAATAGACTTGCTGGGGCAATCAAGGTTTCCTTCATACTTGGTCATCCAATCCATGCCTAGGATTACATCCAATCCCTAGGATTCTAAGACGATGAGGTCGGTGGGGAAAACATGATTTCCTATATGGAGTTTCAATGCATGGCATCCTATCCCTGCCATCATCATCCCTCCTGGGGAATTGACCTTAATGGGCTGACTAGGGGTTTTGGTGGGTAAACCATACTTTTCCACAACTACCCTTGATATGAATGAATGAGTTGCACCCGAATCAAAAAGTACCATAACTGGACGTGAATGTAATAAAAACTTACCAACCACAGTCTCGGGCTGATCATAGACTTCTTCCACATCAATGTGGTTCACCTGAGCACGGGGAAAAGGATTTGGCTTCTTAGATGTGGAGTTGTCGTTGTTGTTGCCGTTTCCATTTCCTTGCTTGTTCTGAGGACATTCAGTGGCATAGTGCCCTGTCTTCTGGCACTTGAAATAGGTGATATGGTTCAGATCCTTCTGAGCTGGAGCGGGACGGTGCTAGTTGCCATTCCCACTTCCATTGTTGTTCTTGAAGTTGCCATTGTTGGGACGATTACTCCCATTTCCTCCATGGTTGTGGCCTCCATGGTGGTGCACGTGATGAGTGTGTCCTCCATACTTACTGG